>CM022302.1:131600110-131802808 GCA_011799875.1 Thinopyrum elongatum
TTTTGCAAGTGAGTTGGTATGCCCACCCCCACACACAATCCAGAAATTGAACACATTTCCACACCAAAAGCATGTTGCGTCACGTCCGGTCAGTGTTTTAGGTGTTTTCACCGAAAAAATTGTAGAAAATTCATAAAGTATTTAAATTATAATTTCAATTCTATTTATATTCTTTATGTACATATATGCAAAGTTTACTACTGTTATGTGCATTGTGTTATGAAATGTCACCCAATTTTGGCAGGCAGTGGGCATGCCCATCGTAGGACCCCACGCAAGATTAGAACGAATTCGGGCACCAAACGCACGTTGCGTCACGCCCGGTCAGTGTTTTCGGTGCGTTTCGCCGAGAAAACCCTACGAAATTCGTACGGTGTCGAAAAATTATGAAAACTTGCACGCATGATGGCCCTGGTGATGCGGGCGTGTGCAAAAAGTTTGGGGTCAACTGGCTGAGTCAGCAAAGAAAACGCACTTCGGAGCTGACCTCCTTCAGATCCGACAGTGATGGTTTTTGCACAGGGTGGTACGAGGGTGGATGCTGAAATTGTCACCAAATTTTGGCAGGCAGTGGGCATGCCCATTGTAAGACCCCACGCAAGATTAGAACGAATTCGGGCACCAAACGCACGTTGCGTCACGCCCGGTCAGTATTTTCGGTGCGTTTCGCCGAGAAAACCCTACGAAATTCGTACGGTGTCGAAGAATTATGAAAACTTGCACGCATGATGGCCCTGGTGATGCGGGTGTGTGAATTTTTTTTTGAATGGTTGAATGGGTGAGTCAGAAAAAAAAACGCATTAATATTTTCTGTCGTTAAAAAAACATCAGAGATAATGGCTCTCTTTTTGAAGAATATGCATGATCCTTGTGAACCTTCACAAGCTCTGAGCAGGTGAAGACTCACATCGATCCTGCATATCCTCCAAATAGAGTCCCACAAACACAGATGTTTGTTCATGTCAAAAAACAAAAGTATATAAAGGAGTCAACGGCGCGCCGGCTTAGCGATGTGGCATTAAACTAGGAGGTGTTAAAGTACAATGCATTTATTTGTTTTCAATAAATGCATCATGGGCCAGCCGGCGGAAGTTTTACGAGACGGGCCAATGGGCCCACTATGGCGTGACCACGTCTATGACGTCGTACGTGCGTGCATGGGCATGGAAATTACGCCGCCATTACCTCGCCCCACGACCGCCTAACCCCGCCGCCTCCACGCACGACCTCACCCCGATCCCACGGTCGCACCGTCGTCGCCGTCCCAACTCCCTTCCCTGCCGCCCTCACGACGGCCATACACTCCGGCATCTACGCGCGCGGCTTGGATCTCGGCCCAGCCGGGCCGCCTCGGCAAAGTCGCCCGCACCCAGAACCCTAGGGCGGGCCGTCGGCCACCGCGGTGGTGTGGGCAGAGGGCGGCTGCCACGACTAACCCACACCGGGTGGGCATAGCCAACGGGGGCTGCCGGTGCACGTCGCGTCGCCGGAAGGTATGGTACTAAACCACATGTAAAGTTATTTAAATCTCGTAACTAGTCAAATAACGTTCATCTTATTTAGAATGCAAGAATACGGAGATGTGTACTGCTCGGTTGAGAAGTGGTGCGAATTGGTGGGAAAATTCACACCTAGACAGCGCATGAGGCTACGTGGCACCAATTTGGACAGTATGTTGAGAATTCCTTCGGTGAAAATGAGAAAAAATTTATTGGAATTTATGATTACAACGTATGATACTAGCAGAAAGCGATTTATTATTCGGCCAAATAGTGACGGCATTACTGTGCTTAATGAAGATGTTTATGACATATTCGGGCTACGTAACGAGGGTGATGATGTGATTAGCATGATAGCAACAGTACAACTAGATGCCAAAAAAATTGTTCCGAATCGGTTTCTAGACAAAAGAACAGGCCTAATCCTAATAGATGACTTGATTAAAAATATTGTTGATAGTCAGTCATATGATGATGATTTTGTGAGAAGGGCCGTACTGGTTCTTATGGGTACAGTCTTAGCACCACAATCCACCAAGTTTGTTCCTTATCGTTATTACAAAATGGTGGAGGACGTCAACGCTATCAAGTCATACAATTGGAACAATTTCACGTTGGGGTGTGCATGGATGCTATTAAAAAAACGGTCGAAGATCTTGAAAAAATCCATTGGCCTATCGGGAACTTGGCTCTTCTTCAGGTACAAGTCATTTCGTAATAGTTGTATGTACATATATTTTATATGTGATATATGTGTCTGACTAATTGTGTTTACTATCATGCAGTACATATACTGGGAAAAACTTGAGCCAATTGGTCTGGATGCATTTGATCCTTTGTCTCGTGAATACCCACTAATGCTTAACTGGCCAGAAAACGAAAGGGAAAAAGCGAGACGACTATGACAACACACACGGGCGGGGTACCGGCAATGTAAGTCAATAAGTATAGTCCTTATTTGTTCCACATAGTAATTAAGTATATTCGTTATTTAATTCATTTTATTGTTTGTTGTACAGATTGAAAACTGCGTTAGCGAAGAGTATAGACGCGCTAAGGTTGCACGTGAAGGTACTGTCCCAGAGGAAGAAACGAAGAAAACTAAACGGAAAGGTGGTGGCAGGAGTAGAAAGCCAAGTACGTCGGCGGTTTCATCGAACACGAATTATAGTATGGACCGTGTGATCACATACATAAAACTGCTTCACAAGGAGGTTCTCAATATTCCTGAAAGATATGCACAGGTAATTTAGAAGTTGTATTGAATGTGCTTTAATTATTCAACTACTTATCGTGTTTCATTTGTGTTTGTAGATGATAATGGAAAGGTTGAACACGGAAGGTGTGATGTACAAACCCAATAAGCGGGACAACGTTGACGAATTTGATGATGTAGGTGAAGGAGTTGGGATGGAGAATGGCAAGTACAAGTCAAAATATTGGCCAGATGTTGAATCACCTACTGATGTAAAGATAGGAACATCTTTCACGGGTATGAATGATACCTCCGTGCCCGTTGATGACACGGGTGCTCCGACGACGACACCGGGTAAAGGTGAAGCTACTGATCCTTTCATTATAGAGGATAATGGAAACTCTCCGTCTTCGGCATCAACTGTACGGACAAAAGACTTTCCGTCTATGTCCCGAACCCCGCAGAATGCTGATATTTCTGGTGAGTCTATGGGTGGTTTGTCACCAACAAAGTCCGAAGAAACGTTTGAGAGTTTCCCGGCAATGAGCAACATAGCTAATGGTGATGGCAGTCAGGAGAATGAAGGTAAACGCAAACGAAATCCGTCGAAATATTGTCAATCCCCCTACGACCTTCTGATTACCGGCAAGAAACGTGTTTAAAAAAGTAAGTCAAATACTACTTTATTATTCATTCACGCGTTATGTAATTTTTTTTATTATTTAACTGACCGTAACTGCATTGCTTTACATCTGTTTGCTTCACCACATTCAATTCTAGCATGTTCACTTAATATGACTCCGGATCACATAGAGGCAGCCAAAGTTTTTGTTGAGACTCTTGCATCGTCAAAGAAGCATGCGCACCGAACTGTGGTTAATGTGCCGCCACCAGATGGGGACATATGCACGCCAGCTTTGCTTCATGATGTCCTCACGTTAAAATGGTTGAATGGCGCTGTAAGTATGAGTTTGTTTTTAATAGAACCATCATTTGTACTTCAGAAGTTGATAGAAATTTTATACTAATGTATGCAGGTCATCAATGCATATTGTAAACACCTACAAGCCCGTGATTTTCGTGATCGTCACATATCAACAACGTGGTTTCCCAAATTTATGTTAAATAGGGCAAGGGGAAAGAACAAGTCAGTAAATAATATAAACTCAGAGAAGGTTACAAAGAAAACAAAAGTCCTCACGAGAGTAATGGATGAGTATTTCGCACGGGACAAGGTATTGCTTTCATATTTATTAGTTTTTCTTATTCAATAGTGTTTAATTGCACTAACATCATTTTGTTGTTATGTAGGCGTATTTTCCTATGCACGTTAACGAGAATCATTGGATAACCATAGTGATGCACACCGTCAAGGAGGAGTTTCAAGTTCTTGACTCAAATTCTAATGGCGCAATTAGCCAAAGAATTCGCAATATGATTGCCACACTGGTACGCTATAATTTTCGCACTCACATGAAAAAAAATATTGGGTCATACATTATTCTAGTTTATATTGCGACATACATTATTCTGGTTTATATTGGAACAAATATATATTCTGGTTTCGTTAATTTGTTTCAGAGAGCTGAAATTTCTAAGGATATTATGGAGGCCAACTCAACTCTTGAAACAAAAAAATATCCAGATGTCTCATCGTGGCCCTTAAATGAGTACGAAATGCCGAGACAAAAAGATGGGTAAGTTCATACTGCATACCACTAGTACAAGCAAGTGCATGCTACGTCCTAAGCTGATCGCACGTGTTTATTGCAGAGTATCTTGTGGACTTTTTGTGATGTGGTGCATAAAACACTGGGACGGAGATCGCTGGACATATGAATTTGACCAGGAAGAGATTAATGCGTCAAGGCCACGTATTGTCGCAGAAATTATTTTTTCGGAGGTGAACACATTAGAGAAGGTCAAGATGAAAATTGTTAAAATCATGGAGAAGGAATAGGTATTAGCATCGGTAGGGTTTTAGTCCCGTAGAAGGTTTCCCTGCCGTTGTTGGGTACTTATCACTTTGTTCGATTGTAATGCGACATGGCACTTTCAGTTTATTTGTTATGCTACTTTGTTAAAGGATATGAGACATGGCACTTTCAGTTTATTCGTTATGCTACTTTGTTAAAGGTTATGAGACATGGCATTTTAATTGTTATGTGTTAAATATGATATATTTGTATGAATGTGTTACTGCTGTCATGACTTTTGTCGACTGTTTAACATATAAAAAAATTAATCTATGTGAAAAAAAAAACATATTTCAAAAAAGAGGCCCAGCCGTGGCCGGGCGCGCGCATGGAGACTTTACTAGAACCGTCCCGATCGAGCCCGAAGGTGAAAGGGACGGCCTTTCGGCCGCCGAGCGGCCTGGCCATGGCGTACAGCAGGGCATTCATTCTAGTATTGTGTAGTGAGCTTGTGAGAACGGCGACGACGCGGGTATATAAACCGGTCGTGGCGTCTCTCGGCGGGCGAGGTGGGACTAAACCTAGTCGGCGCAACGCGCCAGCGTCCCCAGCAGCACACGAAGCGACCTTAAAGGGCCGGCCCACGCGCCCGACGCGCGTCGCTCTCCATAAAAAAAACCCAAGGGAACCGCTGCATCATATCAGTCCCCCGATCCGAGGGAAACAGATCGCCAGAAATCCCCCTCGGGATCGTTGCACCAGCACGCGAAGGCCAAGTGGCATCCTCGGCAGGTGCCCGCTCGGTCAGGCAGGACGAGACGTCTGCGACCAGGCCCGCGGCTGTCGCTCGGTCGGCGGCTGGGCCACTAGACGCGCGCGTGGCGCACGGTGAATCACCCCGGACCGCACTAGCTGGACTGGCGGGCCCGCCACTGCCTGGGCTGTCGGCCACCGCACGGGCTGGGCTGGAATCTTCGTGGGATCGCGCGCCAATCATGCTGCCAGGCCGATCTCCATCGGATCCAGCGCCGCTGCTGCCACCAGAATCGTTCTGGGATCATGTGCACGTTTTGTCCACATCGCGCCACTGTGCCTTGTTGGCGCCAACTCAGGACGGCGGGGGTATTTTTTTATATAAAAAATATGACCGCCGCGAATACAAACAACAACAGTACGTATAACATCACAGCCACAAACTGATACATTTTAGCACAGCAAAAATATTACTTTCACAGTACAAATAACACTAGTTGCGCACACTTATTACATTCCGTCTCACAAAATAGTACCAATGATAGTTGGACACGCATTTAAATGTTTAGTCTCACACGAAAGCGACAATAAAACATAAAAAAATTGTCTGCAAATATAGTACGTGTAGCAACACAACGACATGCGAATTGAACTCTGTCCCAGTGCCTTTCATTGATTATTAATACTTCATCTTTATGCCCGGTTCCTACATAACAAATTGTAAACAACTCATCAGACAATTGTAAAGAGAGAAACAAAAGATAATTAAAAAAATGTAAAACTTACTTTTCGTTCTGGGGGCACGTTTGCCGTCTATGGCCCTCTTCGCGACATATGCCACAGAAAGGACCGGGTTTTCTCTCAGAAAATGATTTTGGTCTTCCATTTTTTGTAACATTTGGATCTTTCTTTGCCCGCTCTGTCTTGCTCTGTTTAGGGGCGCCCTTCGTGGAAACTTTCACGGGATCACCTATGACAGCAACATGTTGTTCCGGCTCACGTGGCTCCTCATGCACATTCCTTCTACTACCAACAGCATCATCATCAGGGACCTTTTTCTTAGCTATTATATTCTGCAGACACTGCATCAACTCATCAAAGACGAATGGATCATTTGATGCAACATGGAAAGCTTCTGCTCCTGTTATACTGAGTTGACTATAGCGAGCACGCTGCTCTGCCCCTGTCCAACCCCAGCCAAACATGTCACTCTTCCGCTGTGCAGGCAGCCCACCTCTCGCAACTTTCGACATCCTCTTAAGGATGCAACACTTAGGTATTTCAGATATTTTCAGATGAACCAACACATACAGAATGTGTTTGCAAGGCAACCCTTTCCGAAGCATTCATCCACAACTGCAGTCTATAGTATTCTCAGAGTTTTCAGCTCGATAATTCACGCTGAACTGAAATTTGCGGTTATTTCTCCATGTCACGATGAAGGTGTGACAGTCAACTCCCACTAGAATCTCAAAAATCTCAAGCTCTCCCATCTTCTTCAGATCTTGTTGAAGAATATAAAAATTGGCATGAGTGAACACTTTGGCAGCATGCTTCTCAATGTCCTTATATTCTGTGACTGATGGTGGCAATGACTGATTAGAAACACAGTCATCATGCGCCTCGTTCTCACGTAGTCGAACTATGCAATTCTCATAATGCACAACTAGATCAACAATAGTCATACCGCCGTCCAGGTGAAGGTGAAGACAAGAGTTAAGGCTTTCACTCCTCTGATTACTGCGCATACCCAGAAAAAAACCATCTGACAGATATGATGCTGCCCACAGACTCCTCTTCCTGTACATCCTATGTAGCCACTCTTCTGTTTTATCAGTCTTCCATTTGAGGACAAAAGCGTGCCATCTCGCCTCAAAGTTGGCTGGAGAGGTGGAGTAGTACAAGAGTGCCCTGAACTCATTTAGTGATTTGTAATTAAGGTACTTCTGCATATTTTTTTCCACGTGCCATGAGCAGAGACGGTGCAACACATCAGCCAAAACCAACCGAATAGCTCGTATCATTGCAGCGTCTCCATCTGTGATGATTGACCTTGGCTTCTTCTGACAATTGGCCTTCAGGAATGTCTGGAGCAGCCACACGTACGTCGCTTCGGTCTCGTCGGACACAATGGCACAACCAAACACTGTGGTGCAATGGTGATTATTTACACCAACAAAGGGGATGAACGGCATACCATATCTGTTCATCTTATACATGCTGTCAAACACAGTCACATCTCCATACAACTGATAGTCCCGCCGCGACTGTGCATCGCACCAGAACATGCTCTTTAAACGGCCCTCCTTATCGAGCACGTACTCAAAGAAGAAGTCTGGATCCTTCTCCTTTCTGCTCCTCATAATCCTGATTGCCGTGTTAGCATCACCCTTCGCAATCAACTTCATTTTTTCTCGGCAACATAGGTTGTAGACGTCTCGTCTCAGAAACCCACACTTATCGTACGAACCATACCTACTAATGAAGTTGTCGACGATGATATGCTTTCTGATCCCAGCTCCTTCCATCGCCAAGATCTCAGCTATATGGTGATCTCTCGTCACTCTATGTGACCGCAGAAATACCACCTCATCTGCTCTAGCCAACAAATGGTTGTGATCATCCATAAAAGCTGTCACGAACCAAACTCCACGTCCTTTGTCCAACTTCACGACTAAATGTGCGCCACACTCGCAACGAGTCTCAGGTCTTAGCCTACGGGTACGGCCCTTCGGGTTTAAAAATTTACTCAGTCGTTTTCCTGCCCTCGAGCAAATGTACCGCCTATACCAAATAGTGGTTGAAAGACCTTTTCCTCATTTCACCTTATCTTTTCTGATACTAAATCCACGGTCTTTGGCGTAGTTATTGTAGAATGTGTAAGCCTCCCATTGTGATGCAAAGGTCATACCCATAACCTTCAACTGTGTCTCCAGCGCCCGTTGCTGAATTTCAGCCTCCTTAATGTCCATATTAGCTGCATCCTCATGCTCATAGCCATCATCACCACCCCAACCATCGAAGTTAGCCTACAATATTACACATAAGCAAGTGTAAGTTGTCATTAATAAGTTTTTATTATTGTATGACATCTAAAAGTTTGGACCGAACTTGACTTATGTTATCCGCGAAAGATTCAACACCATGATTTTCCTTGTTCTGGACGTCAATATCCTCCTGCACATAAAAAAAATCATATGCACATGTAAGTACCCATATGGTTTTTTGTCCGATGAAATGAATGTACACGTCACTTACGTTTTCACTACAAGCACCATCCTCCTTCTTTTGAAAATCCTCCTCAGGTAAATTATCGTACGACGACCAGGATTCATTGTCGCTGCTATCATCATCATTTTTACTTTCATTAACATTCTTACGATCAACACTATCGCTACCATACCACTCACTCGTCTCCAAGAACAAATCCGTAAATTCAGTTTCTTTCTCCATTGAATGACCTCACTACCAACACTGCAACATTTAAAATAAAAATTGATCTATCAATTCAAAATCAAATTAAATGTACTACAGTCATACCGATGAATAGTTCATAACAAACAAATGATTGCATATAATTATTTGCAGCTACAATTTTTTTTTTGACAAACTAGACGGCTTACATGGCAAACCTAGACGCTGGCGTTCAGGTACGTGCACACCGGCCTGCCTGGCCTGGCTGCGGACGGTGAGGACGTTCCCGAAGAGGTTGATCACGCCGTTGCGGACGGCGACGGCGTCCACGTAGGCCACGTCACCGGGACGACCTGCACGGAGGCCAGATCGCGTACGGCGGCGACTCCAACAACGTCCACGGCGGCCAGATCCCGGGTGAAGACGGGGAGAATGGTCGGCGATCGGCGGGGAAGGGCGGCGATCGGCCGGACGGGGCGACGTTGGAATGGGCCGCGTGATCGCCGCTAGGTCGTGGTTTTTTTTTCGCGCGAGGGGTATATGCGAGTCGGCCGTATCGGCTCGAGCCGTGCGCTCAGCTCTACCTGTATGCGCACGCCGCATACGTTAAGCATCA
This sequence comes from Thinopyrum elongatum, assembly GCA_011799875.1. Lineage (NCBI taxonomy): Eukaryota > Viridiplantae > Streptophyta > Magnoliopsida > Poales > Poaceae > Thinopyrum > Thinopyrum elongatum. The sequence continues at coordinate 131,609,504 of CM022302.1, forward strand.
TATGCCCAAAATGCCCTTATACGTTAAGAGCGCGCGCGCCGCGGGGGGGGAGGGGAAGGGGAAGCGTTTGTGTGGGACGCATGAAGAAGAGGAAGGGAAGTGAGAAAGAAGGTCCAGTGATCCGCCCACCGGCCGCCGAGACTCCATGAGCGTTGTGCTCCTTAATCTCCGAGCGCGGCTAGCCGGCTACCTCCGCGGAGGGCAGATGGAGACAATGGGCGACGGGCGTGTCGGAAAGGCGTAGCGGCGGTAGGAGGTGCAGTGCCAACGGGGGTTAGAGCCCCAAGGAAAGAGGCCAAGAACAGGTGGTGGCGGGAAGGGGAGCCGGCGGCCGGCAGGTGGCTTGGAGCGCCGGTGCAGGAGAAAAAGAAGGAAATTGTGTGACCCATCGGTGGAAAGAAGAGATGGGATGGATTTAGCCGCTTGGATTGTCACGGATTCCAGACGGGACAACAACACGGCCCTCGGCCCATCAACCGGCCATGCCTGGTGAGCGCTGCAATGGCGACAGCCGGCAGCGGGCGGCGGGCGCAGTAGTCTGGGTATGGCGGGGAGCGCGCAACCACAGCTCGTCCCGCCCGACGGCCAGCAGGGCAAGCGACGCAGAGGTCGGAGGTCGAGCTTGATGTGAAGTAGCACGGTGTGCTCTTTAGCTGGCATCCAAACCCCACGCAAGAATGTGAAAGGGGAAGGAGAACCGGAGAATTCGAGACGGGAGACTTCCAGAGAAAACGGGTCGAGAGACGTTAGCGGTGCCTTGGGAGGGACAACTGTCGAACGACAAAACGCAACACGCACGGGATGGTGGCCCACCATGACCAGATGCCGCGCACGAACATAACGCGAGCAAAAAAGGACGCAGCGGAAACAAATGAATGAAAAGAATGGCACGTGTCAACGAATGAAGGCCACAGATGACTATCTGAATTTTGTGGGAATTAGAAAGTCACGTGGTTTAGGATAGTGTCTATTTATAGAGTTAATCGTAAAGAAGTACCACAATTGGGGCATTAGAAGCAGATTGGTACCAAGTTTGGTAATTTTATGTGTCAGTACCAAGTATGGGGCTAGCCGTTACAAAAATGTCTAAATCGCGTATAACGCGTATTGACGGTGTATCTGACCGGCGGGGCCCGCCTGTCAGCTGCCGACGTGGCATTTTTTTTTGCAGAAACACCCCTCCCCCCGCGCAGAATACCAGCCGGTCCTATGCCTAGCGAAGCGGGCCCAGGCGGCGCCAGCTCACCGATAGCGGCTCGGCACGGCCCCGACAAGCTCCTTCGGCGGGAGCCCCGCGGTGGCGCTGGCTCGGCCCGGCTCGCCGGTAGCGACTCGGCGCAGCTCCCCTACCGAACTCCCTCGGCAGAGGCCGAGCGGCGGCGCGAGTGCGGCTTCCCTATGGCGGCCTGCTTTCGGCTGGGACGAGGGGACGCCAACGCGGGCCCAAGCGACGCGGGTTCAGCGCAGCTTGTCGGCGGCAACCCGACGCAGCTCCCCAGCCGAGCTTCCCCAGCAGGAACCCCGCGGTGGCGCGGGCGCGCTGGGTCATCGCGGTCAACGGGAAGGAGGCGGTGCGATGCAGGGGCTCCGGCGTCGAGGGACGAAGGGGATGGACGGATCCGAGGCTCTCCAACGCGGATCGGCGCGTCGGGCTGGAGCTACGGGAGGCCATCCATGGTGGCTTGACGTCGGGCTCCTGTCCAAGGGGCAAGAGAGAGAGAGAGAGAGAGCTCTGGGTGTGAGAGAGAGAGAGAGAAGAAAGAATGGAAGGAGGAAGAGAAGGAGAGAGGCAAGGTGCGGGGACGGCCTGGTCCTGGTCGCCGGTGGTGGTGCTCCGGTGGCCGACCGGCGGCGAGGCGAGGAGGAGGCCGGGGCGGGGCGGGGGTTACGGGAGGCGAAGGAGCTCGGGCTCGAGGGGCTCCTCCCCTCGATCCAGACCAGGCGCCGCCGCGCGTGAAGACGAAGAAGGTGCGGGGTGTTTCTGCAAAAAAAATGCCACGTCGGTAGCTGACAGGCGGGCCCCGCCGGTCAGATACACCGTCAATACACGTTTATACGCGATTTATACCTTTTTGTAATGGCTAGCCCCAGACTTGGTACTGACACGTAAAAATTACCAAACTTGGTACCAATCTGCTCCTAATGCCCCAATTGTGGTACTTCTGTACAATTAACTCCTATTTATATGTATATATATATAAACACTATTCTGATCACGGGATCAGAATATTATTCTGATCACAACATGAACTTCCTGAATTACACAATCCGAACTTTTCTCTGTAGGAACTCGACCTTCGGGCTGTCTTCGCAACCGTGTCTCCCCGCGCGAATTATTCTGGTCAGTCGTGTTCTATGTGATGTAAGTGTAATCTGCAAACGGTTTTTAGCAACTAAATGCCCGTTTTAGATAGGAATCTCGCTCATTGGCAGATTTGCTCTTGGGTCGTGATGAACATGCGTCTGTTTGCAATTTTACTGCCTGAATTGTTCGACCTGAACTTCCCCGAGTGTTAGGTTAAACTTCCGCAAATATTGCCCAAATGGGGCTTGCGATATACCGTTGGAAAGCTATGGACACTAGTATCATGACCCAAGTTAAATTTTTGGCAAAATGTAAGCGGTTTAAGAGCAGTTTTGAAAACCGTTTTTTCTTCATACAAAAAACGTGAATCGTATTTTCGATCCCATTTCTAAACCGTTTATCGAAATGAGGCAAATAATATGACGTTGGAAAGCTCCTGCAAAACCGCTCCTTCCACATGCTGAAAGTTTTCTCTAATTCCCTATGGTTAAAGAGTAATTTGGAAAATCATAAAATTTCGCAAACCAAATAGCCGAATTCGTATTTTCGATGCCACTTCTAAACGGCTAATCCAATTGAGTCAAATGATATGTCGTTGGAAAGCATATGAAAATGCGCTACTTTTTCATGTTGAAAGTTTTTTCTAATTTTGAATGGTTTAAAAGTAATTTAGAAAACGGTATAAGTTCCACCGAGTTCGTTTTTTCAAGCTAATTTTTTAACCGTACGTCCGAATGCAGCAAATGATATGGCGTTGGAAAGCTTGAACAAATGCGAAACTTTTTGGTATATATTGTTTTCCCAATTCTTTACGGTTTTAAGTCAATTTTGAAAATGGCTAAAAACGTGTTTTTGCCGTAATTTCTACACACTCTATCGGAATGGGCAAATAATATACCGTTGAAAAGCTACGGAAGATGCAAAACTTTTTCATGTTGATGGTTTTCTCTGATTCCTAGCCATTTTCAAGTAATTTTGAAAACAGCAAGATCATGTGTTCTGCCTTTATCGCAAAACAGATTCTTCAAAAATGCACCACGTGAAGAACTTGAACTTCTCGGCATGTCTCCTTGAACTTCACTCTGTTTTTCACGTGCTTTTTTTGGCTCGTAGTTCTCCATCCACTCACCAGAATTAAGCAAGTGATATACCGATGGAAAGCTGCTGTAAACACGCAACTTTCCTGTGTTGATCATTTTTTCATATTCGCGACGGTTTTAAAAGTTTTTCATCTGAAATTCATTCAGTGTAGTAGTTGAACTTCCTGTTGTTTTCACGTTGAACTTCTGTGACGTATTTTCGTTTGTAATTTTCTTATCCATTCGTCAGTGTTACACAAATGATATTCCTTTTCTACAAACCTCTCTCACAATAAATTTTTTAACTTTCTTCGACCGAGGACTTGAACTTATAACAACAAAAATTTTGGACCCTGCCTTTTAATTCATTTTTCTCATATTAAACACATACCATGTAGTACATGAACTTTTTTCATTTTTATAATTTGAATTTTTTTTCTTTTTGAAATCAAATTGATCCCAAATAATAACTGAACTTCTTTATGGTTTGAGAGAATTATTTTAAAACGCAAAAAACAATTTCTTTTTTGTGTTTTTGAACATGGAAATACAAGGTGAATCTCTCTCGCAAGAATTTTTGAACTTCCCCGGACAGAGCACTTGAACTTCTTTCAACAAACCTTTTGAGCTTTTATTTTTCTATACTTTTATTCTCACCTGAAATGCATTCCTTGCAGTACTTGAACTTCTCGTTGTTTTCACCTAGAACTTCTGCCACGTATTTTTGTTCAACCTCCCTCACAAGTATTTTTGAACTTTCTCGGGCCGAGCACTTGAACTTCTAGCAACAAGTTTTTTGTACATTGCATTTTTATACTTTTTTCCCCATACGAAACGCACACCATGCTGTGCATGACCTTTTGGTTATTATCAATTGGAACTTCTCTCTATTTCGCTTTAGTAACGAAAAAAGTCTGGATTTTTTATAGACATCGAACCTCTCTAACTTTTTTTATTTGAACTTCTTTGTGTATTTTTTAGAAATGTAAAAATTGGAGTTTTGTTAGAAACATCGAACTTCTTCGTTATTTCGAATTGAACTTATTGGTTTTATTCTTTATTTTACTGGAAAAAAATCTGATTTATCAAATAAATATCAAACTGCTCCGCTTTTTTCAATTGAACTTCTTAGTTTTATTTTCTAGCAATGAGAAAACCTGAGTTTTTTAATATACATTGAACCACTCCATTTTTTTATATTGAACTTCTTGGTTTTAATCTTTAGTATTCAGAAATATCTGAGGTTTATATAAACATCAAACATATAATTAATAAACTGAACCACTTTGTTATTTTAGTGTGAACTCTAATTTAAAAAAAGGAAAAATCTATGTAAAAAATAATATTTTGCTCCGTTTGTTTAATTTGAACTTCTTTTTTTTATTCTTTAATAACGAGAAAAAATTGAATTTTTATAAACTTCAAAATTCTTTGTTAATTTAATTAGACCTTCTTAGTTTTTTCTTAGAAAAATATTGTTTCTAAATAGCCACAAACAATTTTTTTAAATTGAACTTCATACTTTTATTTTTCTTATGAACGGAAAGAATTTGAGTTTTCCGTATACATTGAACTACTCCATTAATTTAATTTGACCTTCTTGATTTTATTTCTTTACTAACAAGGAAAATATGAATTTTTTTTATAAATATTGAACTACTCTATTTTTGTAATTTGGACTTCTTGGTTTATTCTTTTGTAAACTGGAAAATCCTAATTTTCTAATAAATATCAAACATTTCCGTTATTTTATTCAAACTTCTAGTTTTTTTAGAAATTGGCAATTCCATATTTTATAAACGGTTTTTTATATACTATTTTTTGAATTGTTCTGTTATTTTAATTTGATCTTCTTGGGGTTATTTAAAAATATATTTGATTCTGTTACAAATTTTGAAAGGCTCTTTTATTTTAATTTGAACTTTTTGGTTATCCGTTTTCAATAATGGGAAAATTCATGGGAATATTTTTTGTACACCAATAAAATTTACTTTGAACTCTCCAATTTATCAAATTTGAACTTCGAGAGTTAAAAAGTTCTTGGTGACACTTGTTTTCTTCTTTTTGCGTATATAAACATCGAAACATTAAAATGCTTCTATATTTTAATTTGGACTTCCTCGTTTTTGTTTCTGAAACATGGGAATGTGAAAGGAAAGTTCTTGCAAATATCTTTTAATACAAACGTCCTAGTAAATTTGCACGACCTTCTTTGCAATTTTTTCAAGTGAAAAATTCTCCCACTATAAGTATGGATTTCTCTGTTTTCCTATTCGAATTTCACTATCAACATTTCTATCTTATTCCATATAGTTTTAGTGCTTTTGACCTTCTCTAACTTTCACACATGAGCTTACATAAAAAAATGTAATTTTTTTCTTATTCAAACGTCCTATGTTTTTAACGCATGAAAAGTTGTTTTTAAATCTTTTTTGTCAGTATATTGAACTGTTTTGTTTTCCTGGCTACCGTAGATCTTCAAACATATGTGACAAAACCATTGTTGGATGCGTGTTTCTTATTGTTAACGCATTGTTGTAAATATATGTACTTGAACTAATACCACATTATTTGTATAGAAATTGGATTATTCCCTTTTTAGTTAATTTTGGAATACTTTTATATTTTTTACTAGAACAATTCTTTTTTGTTAGTGGATTTCCACGAAACAGTAAGATTTGCATCAAGATTATAGTACATCAAGCTAATAGGGACCGACCATTAGTGGAAGCAACGAACATTCAAGAACGCATAACTGAAAAAATTGCTTTTTGAACGCAACGCTGAACAAGTTTTGTCTGAACTTTTTCCCCCGCTCTTTCCATGGGTGGTGTCGCACCTTCTTTCACCAAGAAGCTGCTATTTTGTCCCAACTCCCAAGCGCTACTGCACCTCACCACTTCGCAATCCAGGCGCCATTGACCACCTCTCCTCGTCTCCACTTCAGCCATCAGACTCAAACACTACCCAAGGTGAGCAGGAGAAGAACTTTTGTCTCCTCGTCTCCACTGCTACAGGGAAGGAAATGGAGTGTTTGTCGCAGGAAGTTCAGATGGGTGGAGCTGGCCGGTCGGTAGGAGGAGTAATCGACGGGAGAGCATAGCCATTACTTGTTTTCTGCAGTTCAAACAGAAGAGCCAATCAAGTTCGGGAGAGCCATGGTCGGGAGAGCCTCCGGGCATGGGCAAGTGGAAGTAGTGGAGGGGCGGAGCTGAGGAAGTGCGCGAGTTCGCACCTGGGTCGCGCCTATGCAGGAAGAAGGTCGAGGGTGGGGGTGCCGGCAGGGAGCTCGGGAGTGGATTTGCGCTGGTGGACCTCCGGGCGGCGACCTCGTCGAAGAACACAGCGATGGGATGAGGATGAGGTTGGCAGAGCAGTGGGGGAGTAGCAGCGGCGTCTAGGAGATCCAGCGGGCCACGCGCCAGTGCGTGGTGGCGGGATTGGTCCGGGGGCGGACTCGTGGGCGGCGGCGGCGAGCGGGATTCCAGGGATCCGGCGGCGGGCGGTGGTGCTGGGGGTCCGGCAGCGCTAGGAGGCGCATCGAGCCGGGGGAGGGGGTGTCGGCGGCGGGTGACGCGCTGGGGCGGTGGGCGCCGACGGGAGGTGGTCGACATAGGTGGTTCGGGAGGGGATGGGCCGGCCAGGCTTTTTGTGTTTTCGGGAGTTCCGGAGGACCTCGTCGCCCCTATATAGAGTCGATTGTGATCCAAATAGTTATTCTAATCCCAGGATTAGAATAGTGCCATTCTATATATATATAGCTGGAGGCTATTCTACAACCGGGTGTAGAATACTTATTCTACAATCCACTCCGGACTTCCCATGTTAAGCGTGTGTACTGCCCGGACCGTTTTCGAAGAATCGTCTTTTATTTGTTCTTTTTTGTTATTCTCTCTTGATTATTCTTCGTTTATTATGTTTTAGATTGTTCATATAACAATTACGGGCCCTTAATTGTTCATATTTGTGCGAAATTACATGAAATTCATCCGCAGATTACGGTGTTCATGCACGAACATGTTCGTGTTCTTCCCGCTTTTGTCCGAAAATCCAATTGCGCTGATTATTATAGGTTATCTTGTTGTTTGACGTCGTGATATGATTCGTAAACATATTAGCATTAGTTGTTGATCGATTCATATCGTAATCCGTTGTTTTATTTAAAGATTCGTACCTTGGTGAAGGTTTCGGCCGCCCGTGGCACCGGTGCCGATTTTACGTTAATTGTCGAATTAAAATGCGATTACTTTGTCCTGTTGTCGTTAATTGATCAATAAAACACGCGAGTGTAATGAATTTCTAAATTGGTAACGCGTAGTGATCTAATTTTAAGTTTTTGTTGGGTGCGGATAAGTTCGTTCGTTCGTGGCGGGACCTGTGTGACGGTTGTTCGATGTTGCATCTATAGCAATATAAAAAGACCCAAAGGGTCAGATCCAACTTATCTAGACCATCCATCCACGTTAATCCAACAGCCCAACTCACTCTAATGGTGAGCACCTCAACGTGTTTAGTGCTCTAATCATAACCCTTAATCAATCTCATCTGACGTCCAAGATTCACTGGGTCCGGTATCAGTCGAGCAACGCCTCCTTCCCTCTTGGATCGCCCCCACCCCCCATCACCCCCGCAAATCATGGAGGGAGACCCCAAGAATCCCTGATGTCTCCTTTGTTCGCTCGCAGGTTGTTCCAATCTTTCCAATGCAGCTTCACCCCAACGCACTACTTCTTCGCTCCAGCCGATGCCGCGACGCGATTCGCCCTCCACCGCGCTCGCCCAAGCCCAATCTTCGCCGGCAAGTCAGCGACCAACCCACTCCATCGCGCCAGTCGGGCCTGCGAGCCGTGATACATCAACGTGTCCCGGGCCTCCTTTCCACATCCATCAGTGGCGGAGGTGAAGTGGTGAACCACAGGCGAAGCCCGCCGGTTAGGGCACTAACGTTCTGCACATTAATATGTCAGGAGCCAGCAAAAAGATGGATATAGCGGCCGTGTCAGAGCAAGCAGCCCGCAGTTATCCATGGCAGGTAAGCATTCCAGTATGACTTGCCGGCCCCGTCCAATATTTTTTTCTTCATTCTCTAATTTTTCAATTGGAAAGGGATCATTGTCAGAAAAGAGATTGTCTGTCCATTATGTTTCCTTTTTTTCACCCGGAGGGAGGGGATCATTCCTCTTGGTACATTCTGCATTCAGCCTCAGCAAGGAACTGCAATTGATCTTGTGCAGTTCAAGATTCAGAAATCAAAATATGGCGAACACCTTCACCTGAAGCAACGCAAATCCAGTAACAGCTCCTCAGTAGCTTGCCCAACGATGATGCAACTGTTTCATACTCCCTCCGTTCGGAATAAGTGACATGGTTTTAGTTCAAATTACTTATTTCCGAACGGAGGTAATACGACCCTAGGTGTCCTTCAGGTTGCCATCTCACCTCAAATTACTGAGATAGCTTCGTGAACTCCCTCAGCCGTAGCTATTGTTACTGTAATCAGGCACACAACTATGTACGACCATATGGGAATGTTAGTTTAACTTATTTTCTTTGCTCGCAGGTTTGACTAGCACATTATCAAGTGGTCTTACTTTTAGTTCAGTATAATATGAGACACAAGTTTGTGCAGAGCATTTCCTCCATACCGGTAATATGAAATGCAAGATTAGGCATCAAGGTCAGTCAAATATCTTCCATGTTTATCTGCTCCATTCATAACTATATTTACTAATAGCTTATTTGTATATCAATTCATCTTCTAGACCTGACATTTTCTTCATTTTTTTGCGTCCTCATTGCCATCTTGATTTTCAGGAAACAGAATCAGACTTTTTTTTTTACCATTCAAGGTGTATATGCACACGATGCCCTTTTAGATGTCACGATGTTTGTAAGACAGAGCACCACACTTTTTTGTTCATTTCAAGGGTATGCATTGAGATGTCTTATGCACCTCCATGCAGGGCCGGCCCTGAGGGGGGGGTAGGGGGGGGCGGCCGCCCCGGGCCCCCCATTTCCAGGGGCCCCATTCCAAGTATGCATGTATGCATGTCAGCATGTGGCCGGTATCCCAGGGCCCAATTTCCTGCTGCACGATGCCGGCCGATCGCGTAGTCAAAGGCCGGGCGCTAGCCCTGGAGCAATATGCGGTCGTGCTCTGATCTTCTTTCGCTCGTTTGCCTACAAAGATCTTCCTTCATCGGGCCTATCGATGAGGCGACTATACGAGCACGATATACCTGTATGCGACGAAGGCGGCAACCGGCGGCGTACGATGCGGAGACACAAGATTTCGAGGCGGCCAGCCGGTAGATCGCTGCTCATTGCTCTGCCTCGACGCCTCCTTCAGTGATCTGATCGCTGCTCTTGTGCTCTGCTTTGGCGCCTCCTTTGTTGATCTGATCGCTGCGCTAGTGCTCCGCTTGGACCTGCTTCGATCCAATCAGGTGATCAACCGACGCGTTGACCAGTCGTTGTCTTGTTGTCCGGAAAATTTGTAGGTATACTATACCATGAATCACTAATTCATTTTCTATGTGTCTACTGCTATTAAGTAATTTAATTCCCACTGATTTATAGCTCTTGTGCAATTAATTATTTTCGCCACTGTAGAAAAAGACTTGTGGATGAATTGATAGAATCATAGAGGGGAGCCATGGATAATTTTTTTCAATAATAACACTAAGGCGTGGACGAAACCTAATGAATTGACGATAGTAGCTGTGGATGGTCAAACGAATGGGAGTAGGAAGAAGATGTTAACGGAAGTGTCCCTGAGAATACAGGTAGCGTCGGATGCACATGCACGGTCTGCTAGTAAGTTTTTAAGGTAATTTTCCATCATAAGTGACTTTGTACCAAGAATGTTTTTCAAGATAATATGTATAAACGATTTGATATAAATATTGCTTTTAGATTCATTTAAATTTTTATTGGTATTGTTATGATAATTGTTATTGTTACTCCCTCCATTTCAATGAAGGGGCCCATGCTTCTCAAAATTCAACTTTAACCATAAATTAGATTAAGATAATATATATTTAATTGTACCATTGAGAACCTCTTTTCGATACAAATTCGACGGTATAATTTTTATCACATATAGTGTACAACCATAGGAATTAGGAGCTTAGCTAGGTTCCTTTTTTTAAGATATGGTATTTTTCATTTATAATAAATTATGCATTGTTTTGTAAAAATAATCGGGCTCATGTTGTGGCATGTCACCTCTCTCACACACTTACATTGTTTTCTATACAATTTAAATATTTTTTTGATGATGCAATCTAAGATATGTTATGGTTGACATTTTGTTTTGTTGACTTATGCATATAATCCCATTGTGCACACAACAGTGGATTGAATCATTGATTTCACTGCAATTTGCAGATACGTAAATTGGTTGAAATATGCTCAAATACAAGCCCTCTCTATATGTCATTGTTTTGAACTACATGTACAATCTGGAGCTACATCTCCGAGGAGGCCACATTGATTTTTATGATTAAGAGATTCCTATTCTTGAGAAGAACCTTAAGTTATGGCTGATGTGAAGTTAATCTAGCAGTTTGCGTTTTCCTGTTATTAAAAAATTAAAATACTTGAGAAGTTTGTCTTTCGTGTAATGGTTGGAATTGGTTTTCTTTTGTATGTCAAGATTGGAATTAGGCATAGAAATAAGGTACTATATGTATCACATGCTATTAAATAAGCATTCATGGATCAAATGTAGTGACATTAATTCACCGCTTAATACTATTCCAATTTGGCAAATGACACGAATAATTGAAGGTGTCACATATGTAAGCCATGTAACTCCTGCATGTAACAATTATGGCACTTACTGTATGCCATGGAAGAGTAAAGGAATTAGGACACATGTCATGTGAATGACAAGTAGACAACCATGACACATTTTGTCAAGAAAAGAGTGAACAACCATAACACATTTTGTAAAGAGAAGTTAATGGACACATTTTGATCTAAAATGGAGAAAATTAAACACGGTGACAAAAAAAGTGGAGAACGACAGTAGTAAACTATTACATGTCTGTTCTCCCATGGACATGGGGGCATCTGGATTCAAAATATGAAGCTCAAAATTCTTGCTAAGGCTACACGTGCGTTGCACGTGCAATCTTACTAGTGTTTTAAAAAATGTTCGTGTATTTTTTATACAGTGCGGTGGTTTGTAAGTAGTTTTAGCTGGCTTTTGTACTTATGCGACTTTACTTTTGTCGTGAATTTGCTGAGTTGGAGTCGCCTCTGTTTCTATTACTCTGTTCCGGAGAAATATTCCCGCGAACTGCTTTCAGTGTAGTTCAGTACTTCTCCGATATAGAGATATGTACTGCCCGTCGCGTAATTCTGTACTTCTTCCTTATTTTTTGTTTCATTTCCGAACTTCGCGCCTTGGAATACTGAACTGCGCACGGTGAACATTGGTACTGCTTTATCCGATTAATTTTTATTTCTTTTTTTCCATATTGTTGATCGCGTTTGACCTATTCTACACGTCTTAAACGAATAAAATCATACTGTTGGATAGAATCCTTATCTTCTCCATGTTTTTTTCCTGTGTTTCTGTTATCTTATCGCATTTCTATAAGATCTCGTTTCTGGGTTGCTTGTTTGATCCGCATTAACCCATGCATCCTACTCTCGTTATATATATATATATATATATATATATATATATATATATATATATATATATATATATATATATAGCTGGAGGCTATTCTACAACCGGGTGTAGAATACTTATTCTACAATCCACTCCGAACTTCCCATGTTAAGCGTGTGTACTGCCCGGACCGTTTTTGAAGAATCGTCTTTTATTTGTTCTTTTTTGTTATTCTCTCTTGATTATTCTTTGTTTATTATGTTTTATATTGTTCGTATAACAATTACGGGCACTTAATTGTTCATATTTGTGCGAAATTACATGAAATTCATCCGCAGATTACGGTGTTCATGCACAAACATGTTCGTGTTCTTCCCGCTTTTGTCCGAAAATCCAATTGCGCTGATGGTTATAGATTATCTTGTTGTGTTGACGTCGTGATATGATTCGTAAACATATCAGCATTAGTTGTTGATCGATTCGTATCGTAATCCGTTGTTTTATTTAAAGATTTATACCTTGGTGAAGGTTTCGGCCACCCGTGTCGCCGGTGCCGATTTTACGTTAATTGTCGAATTAAAACGCGATTACTTTGTCCTGTTGTCGTTAATTGATCAATAAAACACGCGAGTGTAATGAATTTCTAAATTGGTAACGCGTAGTGATCTAATTTTAAGTTTTCGTTGGGTGCGGATAAGTTCGTTCGTTCGTGGCGGGACCTGTGTGACGGTTGTTCGATGTTGCATGTTTAAAAAAATGTTCGTGTATTTTTTATACAGTGCGGTGGTTTGTAAGTAGTTTTAGCTGGTTTTTGTACTTATGCGACTTTACTTTTGTCGCGAATTTGCTGAGTTAGAGTCGCGTCTGTTTCTATTACTCTGTTCTGGAGAAATATTCCCACGAACTGCTTTCAGTGTAATTCAGTACTTCTCCGATATAGAGATATGTACTGCCCGTCGCGTAATTCTGAACTTCTTCCTTATTTTTTGTTTCATTTTCGAACTTCGCGCCTTGGAATACTGAACTGCATGTGACGCCCCTGGCTCAATCGTGCACTAATCATACACGCAAATGCATACGATCAAGCCTAAGGACTCACGGGAAGATATCACAACACAACTCCAAAACATAAATAAAGTCATACAAGCTTTATATTACAAGCCAGGGGCCTCGAGGGCTCGAATACAAAAGCTCACATACAAGCGTCAGCGGAAGCATCAGATATCTGAGTACAGATATGAAACAGAAACAGAAAGGCCTTTAGAAAGGCGGGGCAAAATAAAACACTACGATCGAAAGGCGCAGGCCTCCTGCCTGGGACCCTCCGATCCTACTCCCGGTCGTCAGTCAACTCGTAGTAGTATCCATCCTCGGGGTAGTAGTAGCGATCGTCGGCGGGGACAGCTGTCTCAGGGGCTCCGTCATCTTGGTCACGTCAAACTGATATGGGGAGAAAAGGAAAACAAAGCAACCGTGAGTACCCAGAAGTACTCAGCAAGCAAGGATCTACACTACATATGCAACATTTTCAAAGAGAGGCTGTATATGTGGACTGGGCTGCAGAAATGCCAGAATAGAGAGGAAAGCCTAGTTCTATCGAAGAGTAGCATCTTCATCGGTCTTGCAGCAATAGAAGAGAGTAGAACAATACAATATAAGGTAGCAGTAATGATATCAACATCACCCAGAGATCCTTTCTCGACTCCCTGCGAGAAAGCAATCCCAGAGCCATACAGTCATCAACCTCGTCCTGAGATCCCTTCTCGACTCCCTGCGAGAAGCAATCCCAGAGCCATACAGTCATCAACCTCGTCCTGAGATCCCTTCTCGACTCCCTGCGAGAAGCAATCCCAGAGCCTCGTATCCAGGTATCATCTCACGGTCTAGTTGTGTCGATCGGGATACAACTCCGAGTGTCCTTTACCGTAGGACCGGCTATCGATAGATGTGTTCTTCCCTGCAGGGGTGCACCAACTTACCCAACACGCTCGATTAACTCCGGCCGGACACACTTTCCTGGGTCATGCCCGGCCTCGGCCAAACGATACATCGCAGCCCTACCTACAGCTCAGCAGAGAGGTCCCCGCCGGTCTACATCCTAAGCGCTCAGGGGTCTTGGGCCATCGCCCTGTGCACTCCGGGTCGTTGCGAGCAGGGTGAAGCCAGGCACCAGGAGGGCGCCGGTCCGTCCCGGCCGCAAGGCTGAACTAGACGTCTGACAGAGCTTTCGGCTAATGCTACGATGCAGAACGCCCATACTATGCCCACGTGATGGTTAGTGCTATCAGGCCAGAGGCCTGCTCGGATCTAATATACAAATCGTTAGTACCTTGGGCTTGCGGTAACGAGCAGAGACTCACGAAAGATGTGACCCCGTCGCCCCGTCTCGAGGACTTGCGGCAAGGGCCAAGAATGCCCGGCCACGCCTCGTATTCACCACTCGGGCACCACACAGGCACTCGTCTTCACAACACTCGCCTCTCAAGCGCACGCGGGTAACCCTCAGGGTCGACCCGCCTATCCAAGTAACAGTGTAAAGTCGAAGTATCCGTGTGTCCATAACATCAGAGGAATCCGAGGTATCACCCTCGTTGAATTCCCACTCGATGTATCCGTCAAGGTGAACTCGGAGGAATCACCCTCGATGGGTTCACACTTGATGTGTTGCACGACAGCGTCGTTACCGGAAGTGGTGAAGGAGGAATCACCCTCGATGACCACGACCAAATAGCTACTCTACAGAGTTAACATCAGAAGTGCTACAAGAGGTTTCACCCTCGGCACTCGATAGTAACGCTGCAGTGTCGTTACAACTAAGGGGGGGTGATGTGCGGTGTCGGGGCCTGGTCTTCAATCCCGTTGATCGGGTCTTCTGATAATCCAGCGGGGCAGTTGGGACTAGCGGGGTCACTGATAGGTCTCTACCCAGCCTATACTAAGCTGTTTAGGATATGCAGGTAATTATCAACAACAGGTTACAATAAACAGGCTATGCATCAGAATAGGTAAAGCAGTAGCAGCAGCAATTCTAATGCAAGCATGAGAAAATAGAATGGGCGATATCGGGATGATCAAAGGGGGGGCTTGCCTAGTTGCTCGGCGGCAAAGGCAAGGTCATCAACGGTGGCGTCGGGCTCCTGAGTTGCGTCGGTCTCGGGGACGACGTCGGTGTCAGGGTCTACCGAGAGAGAAGAGGGGGAGGAAACAGTATAAATATAGAGCAAACATGAGCAACGCAAAGTACGGCATGACAATATGCAGTGCCGGGTGTGTCCTAACGTATGGTTGCACGTCACCGAGGAAGGAGGAATCCATCCGGGAATGTTTTCCCGGTTCCGGACATTTATCAGACAGGTTACCGGAGAGGAACGGTTCCATGTTCGGGTAGTTAGGGACGTGTGACAGATGAACGGACAGCGTATCCGGATTCATCTCGAAATTCTGAGCAACTTTCATGTACAAAGTTTTTCGATCTGAGCTACGGATTATTTAATATGATTTTCTAAAGATTTTAGCAATTTCTGGAATTTATTTAATCATTTAAATTCGAATTATCCAAAACAGTGTTATGCTGACATCATCATGATGTCAGCATGACATCAATAGTCAACAGTGGAGTTGAGCTAGTCAAACTGACGTGTGGGCCCCACCTGTCATACTCTGTTAGGTTAATTAGGAATTAACTAAACTAATTATAGATTAATTAGGTTAACTAATTAATTAGTTTAATTAACCAGAACTAATTATGTTAATTAATTACTTAATTAACTAATTAGTTAATATCTATTTATTTATTTTAATTCTTTTAAATCTTTTTTTTTCTTTCTAAAAACGTTCTGTGGGGGGTGGGCCCCGTCTGTCAGCGGCACCGACCTATTGGGTGCGGGCGATGGGCGTGGCCCGCTCGGGCGCTAGCCCACGGGCGCGCGGGCGCGGGCAACGACGCCTCGGCGCGTGCAAGGCACGGCCACGGTGGTGGCGAACGGCGCGGCTGGGGGCTGCGGTCGGCGCTCGAGCGGGCGGTGCAGGGCAGGCGGGAGCGGTGGCGCGCGCGGGCGATGGCGAGGCCAGGAGGGTGCTGAGGAGGAGCCGGGGCGCGCGAGAGGGACGCCCTAGGGCCATGGTGAGCGTGGCCGGCGCAGGTGAGGTGCACGGGGCGCGGCCATGTGCGGGCGCGCGCGCACCGGCGAGTAAGAGGCAGCGGCGGGACACGCCCCGGGGGGGGGGGGGGGGCGCGGTCGGGCCAGGGCGCGGCAGGCTGTGCCGGCGCATGTGGGCCGGCCCCGAGCGGCAGGACGCGGCTAGGCTGCGCACGCGCGCGTATGGGCGAGGTCTGGCTACAGCGGGGCGCTCGGTGCGGGAGCGAGGGGGGGGAAGGAGATCGGGCGCGGCTCACAAGGGTCTGACGGGGGAGGGCAGTGGCGCGGGAGGAGTCGGGGCGGCGGCGCGACGAGGCGGCGAGGCTCGACGAAGGCCTTCGGGGAGGAGGTCGAGGAGCTGGCGACGAACGGCGAGGCGGGGCGCGGCGTCAGGCGAGCGGTCGTCGGGGGCGAGCACGAGCGCCCGATCCGATCTGGATCGGGGGGGGGGAGTGAGTGAGGTGGGGAATTAGGGTTTGGGTTTCTGGCTGGGGGGGTTATAGGCCAGGGGTGGGCCGGCCTGGTGGGGTGGCCGACTGGGTCGGCTGGGTCGAGGCCCAGTGGGGGGGGAGAGTGGGGATTCTTTTCCTTTTCTTTTTCTATCTTCTTTTCTTTTCTGCTTTGTAAATGTTAGGGCTCTAAATTAATTTTTTTAAAAGTGTGACCTAGTCCATAATTAGCAGTGCACTATATCCTAACAACAAAAACTAGTTTGGGCAAAACATAATTTCATATTTGGTTTAGAATAATTAAAAGGTTATTAAATATTACTTTCAGCCACTGTTTGTGGATGTTTGAGTGACTTACCCAATTCGGATAATGTTGGTTTCAATTTTAGAATTGTCTCTGAATTATTTAGAATATTATGAACAATTTAGTTTCTGATTTGAGCAACTTTTATTTTCACTTTTAGTTTGAATTTCCATTTGCATTTGAATTTGAAAAGAGATATGACACTAATGATGATTAAGCATTGTTAATCATGGTGGCTTGGCATAATCAAAATGGTGATCACTGTAGCTTAATACAAGGGGTGTTACAAATCTCCTCCACTAACAAGAATTCTCGTCCCGAGAATTCATGAGGTAGAAGGAAATAGGTCGGGGTATTCCTTGCGAAGATGATCCCCGCGTTCCCAAGTGGCTTCATCTTCAGTATGATTTGACCACTGCACTTTGAGGAACTTGGTAACCTTCTGACGGGTCCGACGTTCAACTTCATCGAGAATGCGGATCGGATGCTCCTTATAAGATAGGTCATCTTGCAATTTGAGCACCTCGTGATCCTCTGCTCGGTGCGGAGATTCCTTGAAGCATTTACGAAGTTGCGACACATGGAATACGTCGTGGATATGAGAGAATTGTGGCGGCAACTCCAATTTATACGCCACCTGACCACGTCTAGCAATAATGCGGAAAGGACCAATGTACCGTGGAGCTAACTTGCCCTTGATTCCGAAACGGTGAGTGCCTTTCATAGGAGTGACTCGCGGATAAGCTTGATCACCAGGTTGATAAGTCAAACCCCATCGTTTGCGATCATATTTGCTCTTCTGGCAGTCCTGAGCCGCCTTGAGATTTTCTCGAACGATACGGACTTGTTCTTCGGCGTGTTGAATAATATCCGGACCCACGAGCGGTCGTTCCCCAATTTCTGACCAATTTAGAGGGGTTCGACACTTACGTCCATATAGAACTTCAAAAGGGGCCATTTTCAAGCTGGCTTGATAGCTGTTGTTATATGAGAATTCCGCATAAGGAAGAGATTCTTCCCACTTCTTACCGAACGATATAACACAAGCTTGTAGCATGTCTTTAAGCACTTGATTGACTCGCTCGACTTGGCCTTGGGATTGAGGGTGATAAGCTGAACTCCAGGTAATATGAGTTCCCATAGCTTCTTGGAAACTTTCCCAGAACTTGGAGGTGAAAAGACCGCCACGGTCCGAACTAATCTCCTTCGGAATACCGTGGAGTGAAACAATTCTGGAGATATACAACTCTGCTAACTGACTAGCAGTGATAGTTTCCTTGACGGGCAGAAAGTGTGCAACTTTAGAAAGTTGGTCGACGACGACAAGAATAGCATCGTGACCCTTCTGTGACCTAGGAAGTCCTGTAATGAAATCCATCTGAACCTTATCCCATTTCCATAGAGGAATAGGCAACGGTTGCAGAATTCCAGCAGGCTTCTGATGTTCTGCTTTAATGCGACGACACACATCACATTCAGCAACATAGCGAGCAATGTCCTGCTTCATTCTAGACCACCAGTACCTTTGACGGAGATCACGATACATCTTGGTGCTACCCGGATGAATAGACAGCGGTGTATCATGTGCCTCCTTCATGACCTTGTCAGTCATAAGCTCGAAGCGAGGTACGACGATGCGGTCTCTGAAATACAAGGTTCCATCTTCAGACAGCGAGAAATCCCTGTACTTTTCAAGGTGAAGATTTTTCTTCATCAGGTCAACTTCAGCATCTTTAGCTTGCGCATTCTTAACAGCTTTCTCGAGATCTGGTTGTATCACAAGGTTATTAAGAGAACCCTGTGGAACAATACGCAGATTCAGCTTGCGCAGTTCTTCAAAAAGACGAGGTTGAGCTCGCCTAACCATGAGGTCGTCGCAATAGGACTTGCGGCTTAAGGCATCAGCCATCACGTTAGCCTTGCCAGGGGTATAGGATATACCCAAATCGTAGTCCGCAATGGCCTCCATCCATCTTTGCTGACGTAGGTTTAGAGATGGCTGAGTGAACAAGTACTTTAGACTTTTATGATCCGTGTAGATCTCGCAACGATTACCGAGAAGGTAATGTCGCCACAACTGTAGTGCATAGATGACAGCAGCTAGTTCTAAATCATGTACCGGATAATTCTCTTCATGCGGGCGCAACTGACGAGAGCCATAAGCAATCACTTTACGCTCTTGCATTAGGACACAGCCTAATCCTTCATGGGATGCGCCACAATAAATCACAAAGTCTTTGCGGGTATCTGGAGGAGATAGTACTGGGGCAGATGTTAGCTTGTCTTTGAGTGTTTGAAAACTTTCTTGACATTTGTCTGTCCATTCAAACTTAACGCCCTTGTGAAGCAGATCAGTCAAAGGCTTAGCAATCTTAGAAAAGTTCTCGACAAATCGACGGCAATAGCTTGCAAGGCCAAGAAAACTTCTCACTTGCTTGACGTTCTTCGGAGGAGTCCAGTCAAGAATAGCCTGAACTCGTTCTGGGTTAACAGCAATTCCATCCTTGGAGATCACATGACTAAGGTAAGTTACTTCAGAAAGCCAGAATTCACATTTGGAGTATTTGGCATACAACTGGTGTTCTCGGAGCCTTTCCAGCGCAAGACGGAGGTGTTCAGCATGTTCTTCCTTATTCTTTGAATAGACCAAAATATCATCTAGATAAACCACGACGACCTTGTCGAGGTAATCCATGAAGATATAATTCATCAGACGGGAGAATGTGGCTGGAGCATTTGTTAAGCCAAATGACATGACAGTGTACTCGTAGGAGCCATAACAAGTAACAAATGTAGTCTTGGGAATATCCTCTTCACGAACACGGATCTGATGATAACCCAACCTCAAGTCGAGTTTAGAAAACACCGATGACCCAGCAAGTTGATCATACAAATCATTGATCCGAGGAAGCGGATATTTATTCTGAATTATTGCTTGGTTAATGGGCCGATAATCCTGAACCAATCGGTTAGTTCCATCCTTCTTCTTAACGAAGAGTGAAGGTGCTCCCCAAGCAGAGGAACTGGGGCGGATGAAACCTTTCTTAAGTGACGTGTCGATTTCCTCCTTAAGTTCCAGAAGGTGGTGCGGAGGCATCTTATAAGGACGCTTCGCAATAGGAGTTGTGCCAGGCTTCAAGTCGATGACAAACTCGACAGCTCTAGCAGGGGGTATTCCTGGAAGTTCTTGTGGAAAGACATCTTGAAAATCATGAACAACTGGAACGTTCTCGATGCCTTCAAGAGGTGAAGCGTTCAATGCATTCAGAACATATATCTGGCTCTCAGCATCCTGAGCTATTCGGGCTGAGTAATTGATCACCTGACCAGAAGGGTGTGTGAGCTGGACTGTCTTAGTAGCACAGTCAATCAAAGCATTATGGGCTGTCAACCAGTCCATACCGAGAATGATGTCTATGTCGGAAGGTCCAAGAGCAATAAGGGAAGCAGAGAACATCAACCCTTCAATTCTGATCTGATTGTTGTGACTTACCATCTTGGTTTGCCACCTGGAACGGGGAGTGATAATCTCTAATGGACTGGGTAGTGAGCTCATAGCTAACCCATGTATTTGTGCAAATTGCTGGGACACTAAGGAATGTGATGCCCTGGAATCAAAGAGAACAGAAGCTGCAACTGAATTAACTAGCAGAGTTCCCATCACGATCTTAGGGGACTCACGAGCTTCTCCCATTTTGACATGAGTGACCTGGCCACGACCCATAGCAAGCGGCCTGGCCTTACGACTTCTGGAATGATGCGTTCGATGGCCCTTCGTACGACCATCAGGAGGACGTGGTGCAGCCTGATGAAAAGCCATAGCATTAGGCTGTCCACCCTGAACCGTTAGCTATCTCGGCGGTGGAGGCAGGCGAGGTGCAACATAAGACGACCTTGGTGTTGGAGCAGGTTGATGATGAACATTGTGTGGGATCCAGACTCGATGTTTCTGAACAGGCTGACCCGAGGTTGAGCCAGCTTCATGAGTGCGCTTGAGTGACTCTTGGTATTCAGTCAGAGCTGTTTCAACTTGGAAAGATTTGCTGACAAGCGTTGCGAAATCTGTGAAATCATGGACAGCAAGTGCAAGTTTTATATCAGTACGTAGTCCTTCACGGAATTTCTCCTGCTTGTGAGTGTCAGTGTCGACGTCATCTTCAGCATAGCGGGATAGTTCGAGAAATTTCCTCTGATATTCATCCACAGTCATTTTACCCTGAGAGAGTTTGCGGAACTCCTGCTTCTTCTGGTCGATCAGACCTGGAGGGATGTACCGTGCACGAAAAGCTGACTGAAATTCCTGCCAAGTGGTTACAGTCTCTTCAGGCAACATACCCTTGTGGTTTTCCCACCATTGAGCAGCTGGACCCTTTAGGTGGAATGTCGCAAAGGTGACGTAACTGTCAGGAGCAACATTAGCTGATTCCATCTCAAACAGGATGTCACGAAGCCAATCATCAGCATCCATAGGATTGGTGGAGTTGCGGAAAACGGATGGACTAAGGCGCACAAATTCTGGCAGAGTTATTGGAGCATTCTGTTGCTGAGCATTCTGAGTTGGGAATTGAGCCAATACTCCGGTCATAAACTGACGGTTGAGCTCAAACTGCTGACGGTTGAGTTCAAACTGCTGCATCATTGCGGCAATATAGGGTGGAGGTGGAGGATCGTGAGCCATCCTGCCAAATCAACAGGGGCAGTTTAGCAAGAAAAACTGCAAGTGAATGGAGTTATTCATGATGTAACACGGGAAATTAACAGGTAGGGCATTAGATATATGATAGTAGTCGTTAAAGACATACCCATCCATACACAGAGTTAGATTCAAACGGGTAGTACGCGCTCGGGAACGCTCGCAGCTAGACAAACTAGGTGGCGCGCAGGCACGCGGTAAGGAAGCACACAACGAGACATAGGAAAGGCTACAGCAACGTCGGAGAAAACTATTGGGGCGAGGAATCTGCAAGTGAAACACAGGGTGCCCTCGATAAGAGGATCCTGCAAGCAGAACCTGGCCCGCAATCTTGGAGCAAGGGGGGATATTTCAGAACACCGAGTGGATGTGATCACGAGAACCTAATGTTGGGGTTAGTAAATTTTTTTAACCCTAATAGAAGAGAGATCAGAGTCCCAGAGTAAAGGTCGAGGAGTAAAAGATCCTAATACCACCCAATTGGGAATTGGCGACGTGGGCCCGTAAGCCACACAGCCAAGTTAGTAAAACAGTTTTCGGTTACTAGACTCAACTTCGGCCAAGGAGTTGGAAAGGGGGTTCCTACAGTCAGTCGACTCTGATACCAACTTGTGACGCCCCCGGCTCAATCGTGCACTAATCATACACGCAAATGCACACGATCAAGCCTAAGGACTCATGGGAAGATATCACAACACAACTCTAAAACATAAATAAAGTCATACAAGCTTTATATTACAAGCCAGGGGCCTCGAGGGCTCGAATACAAAAGCTCGCATACAAGCGTCAGCGGAAGCATCAGATATCTGAGTACAGATATGAAACAGAAACAGAAAGGCCTTTAGAAAGGCGGGGCAAAATAAAACACTACGATCGAAAGGCGCAGGCCTCCTGCCTGGGACCCTCCGATCCTACTCCCGGTCGTCAGTCAACTCGTAGTAGTATCCACCCTCGGGGTAGTAGTAGCGATCGTCGGCGGGGATAGCTGTCTCAGGGGCTCCGTCATCTTGGTCACGTCAAACTGATATGGGGAGAAAAGGAAAACAAAGCAACCGTGAGTACTCAGAAGTACTCAGCAAGCAAGGATCTACACTACATATGCAACATTTTCAAAGAGAGGCTGTATATGTGGACTGGGCTACAGAAATGCCAGAATAGAGAGGAAAGCCTAGTCCTATCGAAGACTAGCATCTTCATCAGTCTTGCAGCAATAGAAGAGAGTAGAACAGTACAATATAAGGTAGCAGTAATGATATCAACCTCACCCAAAGATCCTTTCTCGACTCCCTGCGAGAAAGCAATCCCAGAGCCATACAGTCATCAATCTCGTCCTGAGATCCCTTCTCGACTCCCTGCGAGAAGCAATCCCAGAGCCATACAGTCATCAACCTCGTCCTGAGATCCCTTCTCGACTCCCTGCGAGAAGCAATCCCAGAGCCTCGTATCCAGGTATCATCTCACGGTCTAGTTGTGTCGATCGGGATACAACTCCGAGTGTCCTTTACCGTAGGACCGGCTATCGATAGATGTGTTCTTCCCTGCAAGGGTGCACCAACTTACCCAACACGCTCGATTAACTCCGGCCGGACACACTTTCCTGGGTCATGCCCGGCCTCGGCCAAACGATACATCGCAGCCCTACCTACAGCTCAGCTGAGAGGTCCCCGCCGATCTACATCCTAAGCGCTCAGGGGTCTTGGGCCATCGCCCTGTGCACTCCGGGTCGTTGCGAGCAGGGTGAAGCCAGGCACCAGGAGGGCGCCGGTCCGTCCCGGCCGCAAGGCTGAACTAGACGTCTGACAGAGCTTTCGGCTGATGCTACGATGCAGAACGCCCATACTATGCCCACGTGATGGTTAGTGCTATCAGGCCAGAGGCCTGCTCGGATCAAATATCCAAATCGTTAGTCCCTTGGGCTTGCGATAACGAGCAGAGACTCATGAAAGATGTGACCCCGTCGCCCCGTCTCGAGGACTTGCGGCAAGGGCCAAGAATGCCCGGCCACGCCTCGTATTCACCACTCGGGCACCACACAGGCACCCATCTTCACAACACTAGCCTCTCAGGCGCACGCGGGTTCCCCTCAGGGTCGACCCGCCTATCCAAGTAACAGTGTAAAGTCCAAGTATCCGTGTGTCCATAACATCAGAGGAATCCGAGGTATCACCCTCGTTGAATTCCCACTCGATGTATCCGTCAAGGTGAACTCGGAGGAATCACCCTCGATGGGTTCACACTTGATGTGTTGCACGACAGCGTCGTTACCAGAAGTGGTGAAGGAGGAATCACCCTCGATGACCATGACCAAATAGCTACTCTACAGAGTTAACATCAAAAGTGCTACAAGAGGTTTCACCCTCGGCACTCGATAGTAACGCTGCAGTGTCGTTACAACTAAGGGGGGGTGATGTGCGGTGTCGGGGCCTGGTCTTCAATCCCGTTGATCGGGTCTTCTGATAATCTAGCGGGGCAGTCGGGACTAGCGGGGTCACTGATAGGTCTCTACCCAGCCTATACTAAGCTGTTTAAGATATGCAGGTAATTATCAACAACAGGTTACAATAAACAGGCTATGCATCAGAATAGGTAAAGCAGTAGCAGCAGCAATTCTAATGCAAGCATGAGAAAATAGAATGGGCGATATCGGGATGTTTAAAGGGGGGGCTTGCCTGGTTGCTCGGCGGCAAAGGAAAGGTCGTCAACGGTGGCGTCGGGCTCCTGAGTTGCGTCCGTCTTGGGGACGACGTCGGTGTCAGGGTCTACCGAGAGAGAAGACGGGGAGAAAACAGTATAAATATAGAGCAAACATGAGCAACGCAAAGTACGGCATGACAATATGCAGTGCCGGGTGTGTCCTAACGTATGGTTGCACGTCACCGAGGAAGGAGGAATCCATCCGGGAATGTTTTCCCGGTTCCGGACATTTATCAGACAGGTGACCGGAGAGGAACGGTTCCATGTTCGGGTAGTTAGGGACGTGTGACAGATGAACGGACCGCGTATCCGGATTCTTCTCGAAATTCTGAGCAACTTTCATGTACAAAGTTTTT
This sequence comes from Thinopyrum elongatum, assembly GCA_011799875.1. Taxonomy (NCBI): domain Eukaryota; kingdom Viridiplantae; phylum Streptophyta; class Magnoliopsida; order Poales; family Poaceae; genus Thinopyrum; species Thinopyrum elongatum. The sequence continues at coordinate 131,634,149 of CM022302.1, forward strand.
CGATCTGAGCTACGGATTATTTAATATGATTTTCTAAAGATTTTAGCAATTTCTGGAATTATTTAATCATTTAAATTCGAATTATCCAAAACAGTGTTATGCTGATGTCAGCATGATGTCAATAGTCAACAGTGGAGTTGACCTAGTCAAACTGACGTGTGGGCCCCACCTGTCATACTCTGTTAGCTTAATTAGGAATTAACTAAACTAATTACAGATTAATTAGGTTAACTAATTAATTAGTTTAATTAACCAGAACCAATTATGTTAATTAAATACTTAATTAACTAATTAGTTAATATCTATTTATTTATTTTAATTCTTTTAAATCTTTTTTTTTCTTTCTAAAAACGTTCTGTGGGGGGTGGGCCCCGTCTGTCAGCGGCACCGGCCTATTGGGCGCGGGCGATGGGCGCGGCCCGCTCGGGCGCTATCCCAGGGGCGCGCGGGCGCGGGCGACGGCCCCGCGGCGCGTGCAAGGCATGGCCACGGTGGTGGCGAACGGCGCGGCTGGGGGCTGCGGTCGGCGCGCGAGGGGGCGGTGCAGGGCAGGCGGGAGCGGCGGCGCACGCGGGCGATGGCAAGGCTAGGAGGGTGCTGAGGAGGAGCCGGGACGCGCGAGAGGGACGCCCCAGGGCCATGGTGAGCGCGGCCGGCGCAGGTGAGGTGCACGGGGCGCGACCATGTGCGGGCGCGCGCGCACCGGCGAGTAAGAGGCAGCGGCGGGACACGCCCCGGTGGGGGGCGCGGCAGGGCTGTGGCCGCGGGCGCATGTGGCCGGGCGCCGAGCGAGGCGAGGACGCGGCTAGGCTGCGCACGAGCGCGTACGGGGCGAGGTCGGGCTACAGCGGGGCGCTCGGTGCGGGAGCAGAGGGAGGGGGAAGGAGATCGGGGCGCGGCTCACAAGGGGTCTGACGGGGAGGGCAGTGGGCGCGGGGAGGAGTCGGGGCCGGCGCGACGAGGCGGCGAGGCTCGACGAAGGCCTTCGGGAAGGAGGTCGAGGAGGTGGCGACGAACGGCGAGGCGGGGCGCGGCGTCAGGCGAGCGGTCGTCGGGGGCGAGCACGAGCGCCCGATCCGGTCTAGATCGGGGGGGGGAGTGAGTGAGGTGGGGAATTAGGGTTTGGGTTTCTGGCTGGGGAGGGGGGGTTATAGGCCAGGGGTGGGCCGGCCTGGTGGGGTGGCCGACTGGGTCGGCTGGGTCGAGGCCCAGTGGGGGGGGGGGGGGGAAGAGTGGGGATTCTTTTCCTTTTCTTTTTCTATCTTCTTTTCTTTTCTGCTTTGTAAATGTTAGGGCTCTAAATGAATTTTTTTTAAAGTGTGACCTAGTCCATAATTAGCAGTGCACTATATCCTAACAACAAAAACTAGTTTGTGCAAAACATAATTTCATATTTGGTTTAGAATAATTAAAAGGTTATTAAATATTACTTTCAGCCACTGTTTGTGGATGTTTGAGTCACTTACCCAATTCGGATAATGTTGGTTCCAATTTTAGAATTGTCTCTGAATTATTTACAATATTATGAACAATTTAGTTTCTGATTTGAGCAACTTTTATTTTCACTTTTAGTTTGAATTTCCATTTGCATTTGAATTTGAAAAGAGATATGACACTAATGATGATTAAGCATTGTTAATCATGGTGACTTGGCATAATCAAAATGGTGATCACTGTAGCTTAATACAAGAGGTGTTACACTGCACACGGTGAACGTTGGTACTGCTTTATTCGATTAATTTTTTTTTCTTTTTTTTTCGTATTGTTGATCGAGTTTGACCTATTCTACACGTCTTAAACGAATAAAATCATACTGTTGGATAGAATCCTTATCTTCTCCGCATTTTTTTTTCTGTGTTTCAGTTATCTTATCGCATTTCTATAAGATCTCGTTTCTGGGTTGCTTGTTTGATCTGCATTAACCCATGCATCCTACTCTCGTTATTTTTTCATTCCCTTTCTAGCAATTTTAGCTTTGCATTTTCAATGGCCTCAATGGCCGTCGATCTTTTCTCTGATGAGTACCCTCTCATGGTACATGGCGGTATCATTGTGAACTGCATGTATACCAATGATCCTTCCTCTGTTCATTCCTAGATTGTGAAAGTCAAGGCTTCTTTTGATGATTCCAATTTGAAGACCGTTGGTACCGACGTGGAGTTTACTCCACGTGGGTATGATCAGAAGGCAACCGTTCTCTAGTTCTGTGTTGGCTTAGAGTGCATGGTGTACCACCTAAGCGCTGCTCGTTACCAGTACCCTCAGAAGTTTTTTGATTTTGTTACCAAGTGGGATCATAAATTTGTTGGTTTTGATCTTACCCAAGATTGGTTGAAGCTCTCTAAGTCTCATGTGTATATCTATAACTATATAGATATCTAGCAGATCTGGAAGGATCCTGACTTGAAGAAACCAACTTACAACAGCGAGGAAGGCAAGCAAGGAATGAAGGATCTTGCTGGTTGCATCATTGATTCCTCTTACCGGACAATGAAGGAAAAAATGACAAATCAAGATCATCAAAAGTGGGGAATTGCCCCCCTTTCTGAGAAGCACATGCTTTACGCGGCGAAAGATGCTTTCATGTCATACGAGTTATAGAAGCGTTTGGATTTCTACGAGAGGGGTTGTTATCGTGTTCAGAAGAAGTGGAATGATATGAAGCATGTTAGGAAATGGTGAACAAATTGTTTGTTCGTGCTTTTTAGTTATGTTACTTTCATGGCAATAATTTTTAGTCTTCAGGTTTTATTATTTCCCAGTTTGAAGTTTTTCCTGTAAGGTTGATTGTACTTCCCTCAGTATTATGTATGAACTTCGCTCATGTGTTGCAGTTAAATTTGAGTATTTCAAATTATCAATTTGTTTAATGAAATATTTTTCAATTTCCTTCGTGTCAACTGTATTAAGTTGTAGTACGAACTGCGCTATGACAAATTGATTTGTCGCACTGTGTAGTTGTTTGTTCTTCATGTTCCATTGAGATGGCACATCTGAACGTCGCTTTGTACAGTGTTTGTACTTCCTAATTTTGTATGTCTGTACTTCCTACTGTTGCATTATGTTTATTTTTTTATGTTTCTACTTCGCGTTTACACCTTTTGTGCACCGCTGTATTTTGAGGTCTGAACTTCTGTTGTATTGTCGTTCGGATCCACTTTTGTAAGAAAAATTCTTCATTGAATACGAATTTTGTACATATTTATTGCTATGAACAATCATTTTCATTCCACATTTGTTTTCAGTTTATATTGTATTTACATAGCTCAAGTTGAACTGAACTGTCTCTAAATTACGTTTGTACACTTTATATGGTGACACTTTACTTCTTTTCTTATTCCCGTCTGTGCTTCTTTTTTTTCGTACTTTTATACTGCCGGTGTATGTTAACAACAATCGCATATCTTATTAGCTGCATTTTTTGTTTTAAACCTAATTGTTTACATGTATCCTATATTCTTTTTTATGCGCAACTAACAAGAATCGTATATCTTATCAGCTCGAATTTGTTTTCAACTGAACTGTTTGGAATCCGTGGATAATGCTTATCTACCCCACTTTTTCCTGTTTTCTGTTTTTTGTGATCGCTCCTATATATAGGCTACCTTCCCTTTCCATTGTTTTTCACCATTCGTACACCTTTCTTCGAGACTCCCATCCCTTATCCACATCTCAACTCTTCTGATGCCTATGGCTCCTGATCCTTTCACCCTTGAGTACACTGTCCCTGCTCGGCGAAGTAACACTTGATATTGTCTACACCAACGCTGTCGTCTCTGTTTGCACTTGGATTGCAAAGGTTGAGGTATGTTTGGTTGCTATGACGTACAAGATGGTTGGTGTTGATGTTTAGATTACTCCGAGAAAGTGTACTCGTAAGGGTTATAAGGAAAATGCAGCCATCATTGTCAAGACCCCAATCCTAAGTCACACCGATCTAGCATGTAACACATCATATCACTTTGCGGTCTCACGCACGGTATCCCCACGGGTGCCACCTTACCTGGCCCGGGACCGTTTGCGCCTTTTGGCTCACGGATATGATAGTGTCGCTAGCATCCATATGATAGAGAACCCGGGCCGACATGACTAGTCGTAAACCCAAGGTGGCACTAACTTACAGGGACAGGCATACATGACCCAGCAATGCACGTGTCGGTCATCAACGTATGAACCCAAGTCGTAGCAAGCTACAAGGACTTAAAGGAACAACGCGTGACATTTCCCTGAAGGGACAGACACAGGAGGAAAGAAGGACACATGCCGATCATCCCATGTGTTCCGGAGTAGTAGCAAGCTACCATGGCTCAGTGGAAGCACTAGGAAACATTTCCCCATAAGAGAGGCTACCAAGAATAAACAACTAGATTGTCGGATCCCACACATACCAAGCATTTCAAAATCATACACACAATATGCTCGATATGTGCAAATACAACATGGCATCACAACAAAACTCTACGACTCAAAGTATTAATTCAGAAGGCTCTGAAGAGTCATACATAGTAAGAATTACAATCATGGGTCACATGACCCAACATACAGAGCATACAGGCAACAGAAGCATAAACATATCTGGGTATAGACATCAGAAAAGGAAGAAGGCTTTAGAGCCTGACTATCTACAAGACCCTCCCAAGGGTACAAGATCGTAGCTGAGGTAACAAGCTAAACGTCGAAGTCCACGTGGAACTACTAGTGAGACTAAAGTCTCTCTGCAAAACATAAATTAAGCAAACGTGAGTACAAATGTACCCAGCAAGACTTACATCAGAACTATCTACATATGCATCAGTATCAACAAAGGGGTGGTGGAGTTGAACTGCAGCAAGCCAACTTTGACTCAGTGGCTATCCTGTACTATGACTGCTGGTAACTCTTTTGAGGTGGCGCACACGAGTCCACATATTCACCATATTAATACACCACTATGGATCTGCTCTCGTCTCCCTACGAGAAGGCCATCCATAGCACTCACGCTTATCTTGCGCATTTTAGAGTATCCACTTTCACTTGTCTATGAACTGCATAAGCAACCAAGTAGTCCATTACCGCGGATGCCGCTATTCGAATAGTTTGATAACCCTGCAGGGGTGTACTTCTTCACACACGCTTCCACCACTTATCACCGCTTAAATGATATGTACTCGGCAACCTTCAAGCGAAAGCCTAGCGAGGGTGTCGGCCACGACCTGACTAACCACACAAGTCTCTAGTCCAGGTTTATCGCCTATTCAGGTTCCATCCGCAAGGAGATCCGGCCGGGGTTTCCACTACGGCCCCAAAAGATGTGTGCAGGGTTCCCGAGTCACCAAACGGGCGACTCGGTACACTGGGCCACGTGCCTACCACATCACATCCCACCCCTAGGGTCAGCGCTGCGCATGGCCTCCAGCATACTACAAACACCAGAAACTACTTGCAACTCCTGGACAGAGGACAGGGTAATTAATAAGTCGAGAGGGTCCATTGGTTTCGGGCCCAATGCGTGGTAGTAGCTGATCTTGAATCACACACACAGAACTTAGGTCCTTGGGACGGTTTCAATGAGACAACCCACCATGTACTCCTACATGGCCTCTCATCGCTATCTTTACCAAATCGTGTTCACACACTTAGCTCTCAACAGTAGGACATGTTCATCACCATTCCAATCCATCCCAGATGAATCAGACCTGACACAACTCTAAGCATAGCAGGCATAACAAACAAAACATGAATGAGTAGGGACATCATGGCTCAAACAACTCCTACTCATGCTAGTGGGTTTCAACTATTTACTGTGGCAAAGACAGGTCATGCAGAGGAAAGGGGTTCAGCTACCGCAACATGTAACAGTTGAAACATTGTTGTCCTAATGCAGTAAAAGAGAGCAAGAGCGAGAGAGTGGGATTGTATCGGAATGTTCAATGGGGGTTGCTTGCCTGGCACTTCTGAAGATAGTATAGCTCTTCATCGGTGTCATCGAACTCATCGCCGGAGCAACGTCTACTGAGGGGGGACAATTACCCGCAACAGAGAGGAAACACAATCAATGCAATGCAACAATATGATGCATGAGTGTGACATGGCAATATGCTGTGATTTGAGCTAATGCAGCTAGCAACGATTTAAATCGAGTTGGTTTGAACACTAGATTCAAATTCAAACTCCACATAAGACATTTTAAATGCGTTTCATTTGATTTGTCCAATTCAGCAACTATAAGTTGTTCAAACATGCATGGAAATGGTACAGATGGAAAGATTGGATTTTTCTGATCATTTTTCATATACAACTTATTTCATTCTATGTTATAGATTATTTTCTATGAATTTCTGAAGTTTAGGCAAATTTCTGAAAATAAATAAATCATTTAGATTTATTTAAATTCCAGCAATAGTTACTGCATCAGCATGATGTCATGATGACCTCAGCAAGTCAACGGGGCGGTCCAGGTCAAACTGACCCATGGGTCCCGCGTGTCAGTGTTTAACTAAACTAACCTGATTTAGTTAACACTAATCTAACTAATTAGCCGGGCGGGGCCCGCATGTCAGTGACCCAGGGGGGTTAAATCCCTGGTCAACAGGGGCTAAACCACCGACGGTTCGACGCCAGCGTCCACAGACGCGGCGGAGGACTCGGGCTCACTCCTCCGGCATCCAGAGGAGCAGCGGAGAGCGCCCACGGGGAGCCGGAGCTCGCCCGCATCCAGCGGCTAGGGCGGCCGGAACTCGTCGGAAACGAGCTCGGGGCGGCGGCCGGCGTTCGGGCGCGAGCGGGGATGCGGCTGCGGTGGACGTGGCGGTGCTCGCTTAGCACCTACGGCAACTACGCGAGGCGGCGAGCGTGTTAGACACGACGGCCGGACCATTTGGTCGCCGGGGTCACGTCGGCGGTGAGTGTAGGCGGAGGCGCGTACGGGTGCGAGTGTCGCGGCGGCTATGGCATGCGAGAGCGAGAACAGAGAGGGGGAGAAGGGGCAGGAGCTCACGTCGGTCACGTCAGGGCAGACGGAGAGCTCGGAGGAGGTCGGGGTTGAGCGGGGCGGCGAGGGGGATCTCCGGCGACGGGCGGTCGGGGACGAGCTCGGTGAGGGCAGAGGAGCGCGTCCGGCGACGTGTGGCAAAGCGAGGAGGTCGAGGATGTCGAGGCGGAGCTAGCAGGCATGGCGAGGGGTCGAGGGGGAGGCGGTGGCGTCGACTACGGCGGCGGCGGCTTACGGGCGCGTCGGCCATAGCGGGGAGAGGCAAGGGAGAGAGCAGGGGGGCGAATGAGGCGTCCATGGGGTCGGGGCGGCGCCGAGGAGAAGGGTCGAGGCGTCGCTGTGGCCTCGGTGAGGCAGGCGGGCAAGGAGGTGTGTGGCGCCGCGGGCGCGCGTGCGCTGTCTCTCTCCTCTGCCTACTGGCCGAGGTAGGTGATGACTGGCACGGGCCAGGTGGGCTGGCCCAGCCAGGTGAGTGGCCTCTGGCGTTTCTCTCTCTGTCTCTTTCTGTTTTAGTTTTCTTTTTCTGTTATTTGTTTCTGGTTTAGTAAAAATGCTAAACCACATTATAAAATCATGAAAATAATTGTGGGCACTTCTGAAATTATTTCCAACAGCCCTCAAATGTTTTCAAGATTATTTGGACATTTAAAAATATTTATAGCATTTAAATGTCCAAATGCAAATACCTTATGATTTAATTCAAAAATCCAAAGTGACCTAGAAAAATGTGCACCATTTTTGGCAGAGGTTCTAGACCAACCCAAAAATGATGAACTTTTGTGAAGGGCATTTTGGGTTCATTGAAACAATTTTCAGTTGAACCTGGTATTTCAGAGGGGTGCTAGGGTTGGATCAATCCCCATTTCAAGTTTCAAAAATTTAAACATGATGACATGAGGAACATGCAGAGTCAAGCAAAGGCTAAAGCTATAGGGCTGTGACGATCATACAACTTTGTGTTGGCAAGGATTGCTTGTTGTAGCACATATCTTGTGCTGATGGTTGTATACCTGCTGATCTTGATGATTTTTTTCGCAAAACGGAGTATATGTTTGCCGGATTCGATATTGCTAAAGATAAGCAGATGTTGTATTTTTGCGATACTCCCTTGTTCATCATGAACTATACAGACATCAATTGTATTTGGAAAAATCCTGACAGTACCTCCAGGCGGAAGAAAAAATTTATGGATGTTGCTGCTCTGTTCATTCATAGCTCATACAAAGATGATGATGGTTTGACAGATGCCGACCATCATCTTTGGGGTGTTTCTGGGCTTTCTGAGATTCATATTGCATATGCCGCTAAGCACGCATATGTGTCGTATGAGCTTTTCAGGATCTTGAATGTCTATGAAAGAGGTTTCTTAAGTCCTCTGTACAAGACGAAGGCAGGTTTCAAGAGTAACTTCAAGGATAAATTTACTTGGGGTGGGTGGCCTCCGTGGGGAGGAAGGACTGCATGATTTCTTCCTTAGATCTGGTTATGAATCGACTAGGGAAATAATATTTTTTAGTGTCCTTATGATAGTTTTAGATCTATTAAACTTGGTCTATGTGTCCTCTGTAATTCTTTTATTTATTTATTTTGATATGCGAGAGAGTTGTAATAAATATAAATTTGATTCTGTATTGAACTTCAATTAGTCCGAGATTGTACTCCTTCGTTGTAAGGTTTGTACTGCCCCATCGTTATATGATTTTGTTCTAGGTGAGAATTTTTATGCTTTCTTATGTTTTTCTTATTGATTTTGGTTGGGTTGCGACACTACAGGTGTATATTTATTTTATTACAATAATTATTATGAGATATTGCGCATATATATGTGCGGCATTTTGTTGTCATCGTACTTCTTCTTGTCTTACTGTGAACTTCTATGTATTCTAGTCTGAACTTCCCGGTGCATTAATTTTAATCTTCATTCTTTTTTGTAAGGTTGAACTTAATTCTAGAATATTTTTTTAACTGTGTCATATGAATTGAACAGTCGTTCTGGACATGTTGTACTAACTGAGTGCTTGAACAATAGGAGCAATCGAGATTTTTATTCAGTGCGTAAGAAAATTCAGTAGTTTCATCGCTTCACATTAATACTTTTACAACTTCTGCTTACTACGTAAGCATTATATCAATTCAGTGAAGGAAAGCAACATTTGATCAAATAAAGTAAATCCTCGCTACTTTCTAAGACGTACTACGAAGCACCCCAATGCAGCTACACCGTTGTAGAAGCAGAACATGCAAATGTCGCCTTCAGCTAGTTGTGCACCACAGACTATACTGGCCCAGTCCCTTGTTATTTATGTGCGTCCATCAACCCTTTTCTTCAGTTGTGCACGTACCCCACTCCATGATGATGTTGTTGGGCATGTCACGATCAAATTGATTCTTGGTGCAGCATTTAGATAACTTTGTAGGTATGTCAGGGAGAATGATGATTTGAAAATCTACAGTTAAACGAAAAACAATGTGATTATTAAAACTTCTCTTCTAATTGAATGCAATAATATTTTTGTAGTTTTTACAAGTAATTGTACAAACATTTACCATTCTGCCACTCCCAGGACGGAGTTCTTCATTAGTCATCTTGCATACATAGTATGGTATGTCTGATGGTTTGAAACTTTTCACTTGTGACTTTAAGTGTTGTAATGTTTCAGGATTCATCTTTATACTGTTTCCGTAGGTGCAGTAGTTGTCATACCATGCAAACCCATACGATGTTTTACCTGAAGTTTACACAATCATCAAAATATTTAGACAGTGCTGTTTTAATTTCATATGCAAAAGATATTATAATGAATCACGTTAGTACACTGTGTGTATTATTTAATTACCTCTGTAAGTGTAATCTGTGTCGTTGTCGCTACTGTCGCTGTCATCGCTGCTGGCTATGCTTATATGGTTGTCGCTGTCGCTGCTGCTTACAGCTACTGTCTCTAGACGCCTACGCCTAGGAGGCATTCCTTTTACAGAAAACAATACGTTATCCATTTTTATTCCAGATGCTTACAAATGTGTTGCATACTAGTTCCAGCTTAAACATGAACAACATATATGATATCCATTTTTAATATTACCCCTTTTATTTTTGCAGATCTTGAATGTAATCTTATCTTTATTTTACCATCAGCACTCATATGTTTGTAATTTCACACAGGGAGTACAGATTTATACAGTTATTTGTAGTTTGGCTATGGAGAAATTGCTATAGAATTTGAGATCTAAAGTATGTCTTTTATCAACCGTGTTAACCGGTTTCAGTCTTATTCAAGTGTCAATTTATTTGGATGTTTAAGAATACATACCCGTGATGTTCTTTTTTGCTGCAGCTGAATTCACCCACAATCTTATGGCCGAGCGGTTGCCGCCGGTCTTGTTGCTTATCCAAACCCTAGCCGCCACGGTTTTGAGGGGAAGTGAGTGTGCTTCGGGTAAGAGGGGGTCAGGGGTGCGTATGATGTGGGTGTTAGGTTGGCTGAGATGGTTTTGTACTTCTGTAATGGGCTCGGCCGAAGTTCTTGATGGACTTCATTTTTTTGTTGGGCTTCAGTTTTCTTGTGCGGCCCACAACGCCCTAGATATATAGTTCGTGATGATCGTGCGAAGTTCTAACCCTAGTTTTATTGTGGCGGCTGTGTATTGTTTTGGCTGTGGTTTTTCGAGTGATTTTTTTGCTACCGTGTGCTTTTGTGGATTGAGTAGTGGCTGAAGAGCGATGTACCTTGTCTACCTCCCGTGGTAATCGTCATTTGGTAGGAGAAGTTGTTGGGCGTGGTAGCACGGGAATGTCCAGCCCCTTCGACGTCGAGCCTTGGGCCAAGGAAACATCTGTTGCTTTCTGGAATACAAATGTGCCTGTTAAGCCGTCAGCTAAGGTACTGCTGATTTTTGAATTTGCAATTATAGCTGTGTTTATTTCTATGATCTTCCTCCGATGGTGCTCTATTTGTTTTGTCGATCTGCAGAATGATGTGCGCAGTTGTGATCATATAGTGCATAATCAAGGAGAAGAAGAATTAAATCTGCATAAGAAAATTGAAGATCGTGAATCTCTTATCAGAATTTTGAAGATGGAAATGAAAGAAATGAAGAGAGATCATTTAGTTTAAATGAGGAGAAGGGGTAAGAAGGAAATTATAATTGTAGTAACTGCAGCCGTGTGTGCAGTACTGTATTGTATAAGTGCTCTTTTAGTTAGGGGCTTTGTTTGAATTATGGTTATGGTTGATTGGATTATGTCCTTGAGTAGCATTTGTTTTGTTCGAAATATAAGTCGATTTTCAAAAGATAGACAATTGCTAATTTTTTTGGTTGTAATGACAATCTCTCATTTTACATTTATTCTATTGTACTGTAGTTTAGCGTCCTGTACTCCCCTGACATTACTTTTTGAACTTCCGTGTGTTCCACATGTGCTGTCTCACGCTTAATATTGTCGAGTACTTCCCGTTGTGCGTATCTGAACTTCTCTAGTTTTATGATTGAACTTCCTTGATTTGTTTGATATTTTTGTTTAATACTTACTTTAATTACCGTATATATGATTAAAAAAATCATATATGGATTTTATGTGTACTTTTTTCCATTCTGTAGAACTTATAAAGTTTACCTTGTGTTCCAAACGTGCTTTCTCACGCTCAGTATTAACCCATACTTCCGGTCGTTAATGTCTGCACTTTCTCTGGTTTAATGATTGTACTTCCTTCATTTTGTATATTGTAAAACAAATTATGATATATTTTTTAATTGCACTTGTAGATGTCGTATAAAACAAATGGATTGGGGTTTCGTCTCATATGGTACTATTTTTTGTCTTGTTTGCGGCACGGTAGCGGTGGCGTTAGGGTACGGAGGTTTCGTCGCAGTCGAAGCGTCAACTGCGACGAAACCTCCATACCCTAACGCCAACGAGGCTGAGTCAGCCCGTACGGCGCGACAGCGGTGACGGGGGACAAAGCCGAGACGCTGGATAAAAAAAAATCCTGTAACGTACTCGTACTAGGACTTAGCTTTTTATGGTGGGTGGGTGGGTTGGGGGGCAAGCAACCCCTGATTATATATCGATATGCAAGAGAAACTTAGATCTAGCTCTTATAGAGCATTGGTTTAAAACGAGTCTGAGTGGGCGTCGACGCGATAGCGTCGACACCCACGAAGTCGAGACCGTTATATGTGCTTCCTATTTCTTGAAGTTTATTTCTTTATTTTTTTAAGATCTTTTGTACTACCGTCCCAATTGGTTCTTTAAAGTTTACCTTGTGTTCCAAACATGCTTTCTCACGCGTAGTATTAACCCGTACTTCCAGTCGTTAATGTCTGAACTTCTCTGGTTTCATGATTGTATTTCCTTCATTTTGTATATGATAAAACAAATTATGGTATATTTTTTAATTGCACTTGTAGATGTGAAGTAAAACAAATGGATTGGGGTTTCATCCCATATGATACTGTTTTTTGTCTTGTTTGCGGCGCGGTAGCGGTGGCGTTAGGGTACGGAGGTTTCGTCGCCGCGTCGACGAGCGATGAATCCTCCGTACCCTAACGCCAACGAGGCTGAGTCAGCCCGTACGGCGCGATAGCGGCGACGGGCGACGAAGCCGAGATGCTGGATAAAAAAAATCCTGTAACGTACTCGTACTAGGACTTAGGTTTTAGGGTGGGTCGGTCAGGGGCAAGCAACCTCTAATTATATATCGATATGCAAGAGAAACTTAGATCTAGCTCTTATAGAGCATTGGTTTAAAATGAGGCTGAGTGGGCGTCGACGGGATAGCGTCGACACCCACGAAGCCGAGACCGTTATATGTGTTTCCTATTTCTTGAAGTTTATTTCTTTAATTTTTTTAAGATCTTTTGTACTACCACCCCAATTGGTTCTATAAAGTTTACCTTGTGTTCCAAACGTGCTTTCTCACGCGTAGTATTAACCCGTACTTCGAGTCGTTAATGTCTGAACTTCTCTTATTTCATGATTGTACTTCCTTCATTTTGTATATGATAAAACAAATTATGATATGTTTTTTAATTGCACTTGTAGATGTCCTGTAAAACAAATGGATTGGGGTTTCGTCTCATATGGTACTGTTTTTTGTCTTGTTTGCGGCGCGGTAGTGGTGGCGTTAGGGTACGGAGGTTTCATCGCAGTCGAAACGGTAGCGTCGACGAGCGATGAATCCTCCGTACCCTAACGCCAACGAGGCTGAGTCAGCCCGTACGGCACGGCAGCGGCGACGGGCGACGAAGCCGAGACGCTGGATAAAAAAAATCCTGTAACGTACTCGTACTAGGACTTAGGTTTTAGGGTGGGCCGGTCTGGGGGCAAAGCAACCCCTGATTATATATCGATATGCAAGAGAAACTTAGATCTAGCTCTTATAGAGCATTGGTTTAAAACGAGGCTGAATGGGCGTCGACGCGATAGCGTCGACACCCACGAAGCCGAGACCGTTATATGTGTTTCCTATTTCTTGAAGTTTATTTCTTTTTTTTAAGATCTTTTGTACTACCGTCCCAATTGGTTCTATAAAGTTTACCTTGTGTTCCAAACGTGCTTTCTCACGCGTAGTATTAACCCGTACTTTCAGTCTTTATTGTCTGAACTTCTCTGGTTTCATGATTGTACTTCCTTCATTTTGTATATGATAAAACAAATTATGGTATATTTTATAATTGCCCTCTTAGATGTCCGGTAAAACAAATGGATTGGGGTTTCGTCTCATATGGTACTGTTTTTTGTCTTGTTTGTGGCGCGGTAGCGGTGGCGTTAGCGTCGACTGCGACGAAACCTCCGTACCCTAACGCCAACTGTAACACCCCCAGTGGCTGGCTACAGTAATCCCCCTGTTAATAATGCAATGTCATCATGATCAACAGTGCTTAATCATCATGAGTAACCTATCTCTTTTCAAAAATTCAAATTTAAATGGAAATTCAAACTGAAAGTGCAAATAAAATTTGTCCAAACCCAGAAACTAAAATGTTCAATAAATAGCAAATATTCCAGAGAATATTCTAAAATTGTAACCAACATTTAATAAATTAATTAAATAACTCAAACAGCTAGGAACAGAAAATATTTAATCCATTTGACATTAAATAAAATGCATACGAAATCACTTTGGCTCCAAACCATTTTCTAACAGTGGTAATTACTGCATAGTATTTATTTTGGCAAGTCTCACATGTTACAAAAATCATTAAGTGGCCTAGCAATTTATAGAGTAAGAGAAAAGGAAAAACAGAACCCCCCCCCCACTTGGCCAACCGGCCCAGCTGGCAGCCAGGCCAGCCCACTTGACCCAGCCGGCTCACCGCACCCCTCCATAACCCCCGGGCAAACCCTAACCCACCCCTCACTCCCCACTCGTTCCCCCACAATCCCCACCTCCCCAGCCCGATCTGGATCGGGGCTGGAGGAGCCTGACGCCCGCCCCGCCTCGCCGGCCACCGCCGCCCCCGTCGGACCGCCGAACCCCGCCTCCTCGTCCTCCCCCTCAACGGCTACCCCGAGCCTCGCCGGCCCCCGATCCCCGGCAACGAATGTGAGCGTCACCGCCGCGCTCGCGCCCCTCCCCCTTTACCTCTCCCCCTTCGCCTCCCCACACGCACCGGCCCGCGCTCCCGCTCGCGCTCAACCACGCCGCAACCGCCCGCAGCTCACGCGCCGCTAGCTCAACGCCGACCGCGCCTCGCAGGGTCGCGCACCACCCGCCCCCTGCCTCACCCAGTCCACCCCTGTCAGTGGCCTGCGCCCTCAAGCGCGCGCGCCCGCGTGTGCCTGGCCGTGCCCTACACCGCTCGCCGCAGCCCCGTCGAACCCGTGAGGTCGCCGCAGATGGCCATCGTCGTTGTGGCCTTCTCCGGCCACCCCCAGGTCCCAACTCCTCCACCAGTGGATGCGGCCGAGCCACAGCTACTCGTAGCTGTGCTCGACTCGCCGAACCATCGCCCGATGCTCCTCCACCGTGCCTGGACGTCGCCGGTGGTTACCTCTGGCCAGCTGACGTGTCCGGTTAATTAGGGGCACTCATTACCCTATTAGTTGCCCCTGTCACTATGACATGTGGGCCCTAGCTAATTAAGAATAACTAAACAGCTCTTTGAATAAAACCTGAGTCTATTACATGTGGGACCCGTGTACTGTTTAAAAGGATAAGTTTTAGTTAACATAACTGCCTATGACATGGGGGACCCAGTGCACTATTCTTTTAGATAAGGTTGACTGGGTCAACTGCAAACTTAGCAGTGGGGCCCCACTGTCAGCCACACATACACATCCATGTGTACACACTCTCTGTACCCGTAGCATTTTCCAATTTAATTTCGAATTTAAATTAATTCCAGTAAATTCCAGGAAATCAATAAAATCTTTAAAAAATCATAGAAAATAATCCGTAGCTTTGATCGAAAAACTTTGTACATGAAAGTTGCTCAGAACGACGAGACGAATCCGAATCCGCAGTCCATTCGTCTGCCACACGTCCCTAACTATCCGAATGTTAGGACCGGTTTTCCAATAAAACATTTATTGAAAAATCACCCCTTTCGTCAGACCAGTATAGAAAAATCTTACTGGTAGACAAATCCTTGATACAGAAATCCAGAAGTACTAAATATTATACATGGTTGAGCTGAGGCTGCTCAACAATTTTATTACAAGCACGCCAATATTACCCATAAAGGCGGATATGACACAAAGGGTGTGGTGGCATAACTACTGACTCGCAATAAAAGTGGTGGTGGATATGTCATAGAGAAGTGGGTGACATGACTCCAAAATCTTACAATTCATCAAGCGTCGGAGTGAGGCTCGATGACTTTATTAAGGTAGCGGAAGCGTATATAATACAGGTGACCAACTCCAGGATCGCAAGAGACAGACTGGGACTCCTCTAGGCGTCGGACTCGCTATCGTACTCTTCATCCATAAGATCGCCTTCGTCAACATCTGGCCAAATCAACATGCCAGGTGAGTACTTTGGATGTACTCACAAGATAGTTTGGACATAAGATATAACGAATGCAAACATGATGCACATGAGCAGATTAGCAATGCACACTCAGGTAATAAATTTGCACTGCAAGATAAATAAAAAGGAAGTCAGGCGGTAGTCCTCCCAAAATCCCAATAAAATAGCTGAAGACCGATCGGGTGTCTGAAGCGACGCCTCGAAAGGTAAAATAAATTAACATGCCGCAGTCGGGCGTCAGGGCGACACCACATAAAGGGCTTATACTGAAAAGTAAATGATAGTACGTGCCACAGTCGGACGTCTAAGCGACATCTCGAAAAGGACTTATAATGAAAGTAAATAACAAGGATGCCACGGTCGGACGTTTGAGCGACATCACATAAAGGGCTTATATCCAAAAGTAAATAACAAGAATGCCACAGTCGGACGTCTGAGCGACATCTCATAAAGGTCTTATATCAAAAGTAAATAACAAGAATGCCACAGTCGGACGTCTGAGCGACATCACATAAAGGGCTTATATCCAAAAGTAAATAGCAAGAATGCCACAGTCGGACGTCTGAGCGACATCACCTAAAGGGCTTATATCCAAAAGTAAATAGCAAGAATGCCACAGTCGGACGTCTGAGCGACATCACATAAAGGGCTTATATCCAAAAGTAAATAGCAAGAATGCCACAGTCGGACGTCTGATCGACATCACATAAAGGGCTTATATTTCGTCATTCGAATTTGAGTAGTCCGTGGAGGTAGCACCATCCCACGGAATACTCGGTACATAATCATATACTGGTTAGTCCATCCACAGGAATAACATTCAGCCGGGTTTACCACTGTCAGTTAACAAGTTTGTTCTTCAGAGACTGATACTAGAACTGACACTAAGACTGACACTGATAGGTCAACCAACGTCCTTGACCGAGGACTTGGTTCCTTGAATGGTTTTGACTCTGCAGAGTTTGTACTCTTAACCCACAGCCAACAGATTTCAGTAGTCACAAAGGACTAGTTCCGTTTACGGTATTTTAGAAGAAAACACATCTAACCAGTACACACCCATTCCACATCCCGCTGCCAGGAATCACCCTAGGCAACGTTCAAGAAAAACTCTAAGGCGGGGAGGCCAACACCTCGAATAGCATGGGATCAAATTTATATCGCGCGCTCTAAGGGGTGCCCCCCTCTCGGTCCCAACCGGAAACACCCATGCCCCCTGACCGGATGACGGGCTTTAATCCAGGGCCATGGAAACCTCAATCCGGCCCCTCTATTTGGTGTGTACCTGGAAAGAGGTTTGCAACTTACTAAACCGCATTCTTTGCAGAAAACATGTGGCAACACGAAAAAGGGGACGAACGGGAACAAGACTCGATCCACGTCAACACTGGAGTTAAACAGTTGATATAGAACTGGCATGCTTCAACAATACCAGCTTGCAACCTATCATGCCACCACATGATCAGGTTGTCTCACCATCTTATGAACACATCAAGTTTCGAAGCTCACTTGCATCTTGCTTTGCATGGAATATAACATTCAACAAATGCTTATATAAACATGCCATGAGAAAACCACTCAAGCCAACATGAAAAAAAAACACTCATCATATCAAAGGTTCAAACATGCTTGCCTGGTTCGGAGTAGTCGGAGTCTAGCTCGGCAAGGTTGGCGGCACCGTCACCTCCTTCAGTATCTACGTTATAAAGAAAAATTGGGTACTAACGTAAATACCGTGCGTGCAAAAAAATTGTTCCAAATATTTTTCAAATAATTATGATAAAAAACTAGACAAAAAAAATAGAGGTGACAGAAAAAGAATCAACTCAAAATCATCTTTTGTCTAAAAGTTATTGAGGTTTTAGTCCAGGGACTAATCTGTTATAAACAGAAAATTATCCAGGGGTTATTTAAAAAAAACAGAAAACGCTTCGGTTGGAATACGCCTTCCAGAGAAGAAAACGCACCCGACCCGAAGGCGCCAACAGAAAACGACTTCGAAGAAGAAGAGGAGAGGCTGACGAGGGGGTCCCTCATGTCAGGTTTGAAAATCCCACCGGCGGCAGAGGCGAACGATGATCGCCGGCGGCGATCGATGGCGAACCAGAGGAGGGCAAGGGTATGGTTGTACTCACGGGTCAGTTCCACGTCGGTGGGTGGTGGAAGTAGGCGTCGGGGAGCACCACATCGATGGCGGCTTCCACTCCGGCGGACGGCGGTTCGGGCGAGCATGGATTTGTCGGAGGAGAGCTGCCAACACCGAATTGAGGCTCGGGTTAGAAGAGGTGGTGGACTAGGAGGTTGCTGGCAAAGTTTGGGAAGCGGGGGCTCACTCACCAGAGAGGATTTTGCCGGAGCCCGAAGCGGATCGGGGCGGCCGGAGCTGGGGAAGAAGACCCTCCCGAAGCCCCCTGATGAGTGTGGCGTGGTTCTGAGGAGAGGTGGAGAGGTGCCGGGTCGATGGGTGGCTCGGGGCCTCTATTTATAGCCGGCCCGAGGCGGTTGCCGAAAACGGGATAACTCCGGCGAGCGATTACGGCGAGGCAGGGGTTGGATGGAAGGATTAGGCGACTGGGTGTCTTCGGATTGGTCCGCTGGCACCATTCAAAGGTTAAACCTGGTTGGATTTGGCCTGCTCCCGTGGTCTCGGCGGGACGGAGCTCACGGGCTCGTCGGCGGCAGAGAGCGCGCTCTGCGCTTCTCAGGCCACGGTGACGGTTCTGCAGCGTGCTCAGAGCAGGAGGTGAACACGTGTAGGCCACCAGTGGCTCGGGCGGTGCGGAGGACGGCGTTCTGCAACGCTGGCTTCTGCCAGCCGCCACGGGAGGTACTGCCACTGCGGAAGGCGCCGGCGTTGACGCGACAAGTCGCCACCGACGCTCGCAACCGGCCAAGCAACCGTGCGGCGCACTAGATAAGAAGGGGGAACAGGGAGCAAGGCGCCAACGCGTGCTCTGGCGAGATCGACGAGGAGCTCTGACGAAAACGACACTGAACCCTCTGAACTTTCTGAATTTGACAGGAACAGTGCACGCCAGCTGTTCGACGAAATGATTGACGCACGTGGAAATTTTTTCTTGAGCTGAAACTTGGAGGGGTGGCCTCTTGATGCATCCAGAGACTCCCTAAATTTTCTCAGAATTTTTGGAAAAGGAAAAGAATGAATTTCACCAAAAATGGCAAATCTGGTCCAAACTTGCAGCAAGCAAATTTTGAAAAATTTGAACTGTGGACCAGCAGCTCTTGATGGATCTAGGTTGAGGGTACTAAGGACTAGCCAGGGTAATTTATTTGGAACCAAAGCTCAAAGCAATCTGGTACTTCCTTTGTAAACTTGAGGGGTCCAAAATAAATTACAGAAAAAGGTTTGAGGATAAAATCAATAGAAATAAAATCTAAAAGAGGTTGAAACTTGCTGGAATTGGATGCTTGGCTTGACCCAAAGTAGGGAGGAGGGTTTGAGAAGAAATTTTTGAAATGCAAGTCATGGTAAGAGAGTATTTTTGAATAGGGAAGTAGAAATCCAAAAATTATAGGAATTCTTTTTAATAAAAGAATCAGTAAAACAATCCCAGAGTATGTGTGTTGAACCAACACATGTTGAAAACCCTCAAGACCAAAATCAAGATTGGGAAGAACTCATAAAATATTTGTCATAAAAGATTGGAGAAGTAGAGTCTTTTAGAAAAAATTAAATAACCTCCTTCCAATCAAATAAAGAATTTGATAAAAATCAAGACCAAAATTTTGGGGTGTTACAACACCTACCCCCTTAGGAAAAATCTCATCCCTGAGATTTCAGCTGATCCTCAAATAGGTGTGGGTGCTCTGCCCGAAGAAAATCCTCTCTTTCCCATGTTGCTTCATCTTCGGTGTGATTGCTCCACTGAACCTTGAAAAACTTAATTGTCTTCTAATGGGTCCTTCTTTCAGACTCCTCTAATATTTTTATTGGACATTCCCTATAGGTGAGGTCTAGTTGCACGTCAATGTTCTCATGAGATACATCCTTCTCTGGGTTGCTTACACACTTCCTTAGCTGTGAAATGTGGAACACGTCATGGACGTCTGACAGTTCTTCAGGTAGGTCTAGCTGGTAGGCCACTGTGCCTCTTCGTGCAATCACACAGAAGGGCCCAATAAATCGTGGTGCTAGCTTTCCTTTAACTTTGAATCGTTGCAGGCCCCTCATAGGGGATACTCTTAGATACACATATTCACCGGGTTCAAAACTGACTTCACGATGTTTTTGATCGTAATAACTCTTTTGCCGGCTCTGAGCTGTCTTGAGTCGATCCTTGATTAGTTTAACTTTCTTCTCAGCTTCCTTGAGCATGTCTGGGCCGAAGATACGACGGTCTCCTGTCTCTGACCAATTTAGTGGGGTACGGCATCTTCGCCCATATAAGGCTTCAAAAGGTGCCATTTGTAGACTGGCTTGGTAACTGTTGTTGTACGCGAACTCGGCATACGGCAAGCTTTCTTCCCAACTGGTTCCATAGGTGAGAACACATGCTCTTAGCATGTCTTCTAGAATTTGGTTCACATGTTCAGTCTGTCCTCCAGTCTGGGGGTGGTAAGTTGTGCTGAATACTAGTTGAGTTCCCAGAGCTTGTTGTAAATGATCCCAAAATCTGGAGACGAATTGAGTGCCTCTGTCGGATATTATAGTCTTTGGAATTCCATGCAAACAAACAATACGGGAGAGATAAAGCCTGGCAAGTTTCTGAGTGGTGTGGGTTGTCTTTACTGGAATAAAATGTGCCACCTTGGTTAATCTATCTGTGATGACCCATATGGAATCATTTCCGTGTCGTGACCGAGGTAGTCCGACAATAAAATCCATTCCAATTTCGTCCCATTTCCATTCGGGTATCCTGTTTGGCTGTAATAGTCCTGCTGGTTTTTGGTGCTCGGCCTTAATGCGCTGACATGAATCACAACATGCAATGAATGTGGCTATATCCCTCTTCATACCGTGCCACCAAAATTTTTCCTGAATGTCCTTGTACATTTTGGTTCCTCCAGGGTGAATTGAATATGGAGCGGTGTGGCCTTCAGCCAAAATTTGCTGTTTGAGGTCCTCTACATTTGGTACGCAAAGCCTGTCTCCGTACCATAATATTCCCTCATCGTCTATGGCGAATTTTGAGGCCTTGCCCAGACTCACTTTTCTTTTTATGCCTTCGATGCTGGGGTGTCCATGCTGAGCTTTCTTAATCTGTTCCATTAGGGTAGGCTGTATTTCCAAATTTGACATAGTGCCTTCAGTGACCAACACCATGTTGAGTTTGGCAAACTCCCTCTGAAACTCAGGTCTCAAATTTTGTAGACCGTCGTTGCCCGAGCTTGGGTTTCGGCTGAGAGCATCTGCCACTACATTCGCCTTTCCTGGATGGTAGTGAATGCCAACATCATAATCTTTCCCTAATTCCAACCAGCGTCGTTGTCGTAAATTGAGTTCTGGTTGTGTGAAAATATATTTGAGGCTTTTATGGTCCGTATATATTTCACAACGATTCCCAAGCAAAAAGTGCCTCCATTCTTTGAGTGCATGAATAACTGCTGCTAATTCCAAGTCATGGGTAGGATAATTTTCTTCATGCCTTCGTAGTTGCCTGGAAGCATATGCGACTACTTTGCCTTCTTGCATTAATACGCATCCGAGGCCCTTCCGGGACGCGTCGCAATATACCTCAAAAATTTTGTGTATGTCTGGTACGACCAATACTGGTGCTGTTGTTAATCTCTTTTTGAGTTCTTGGAAACTTTTCTCGCAAGCTTCAGTCCACACAAACTTCTTATCCTTCTTGAGTAGCTGTGTCATAGGTTTTGCTATGGTGGAGAATCCCTCAATAAATCTTCTATAATATCCAGCCATTCCCAGAAAACTTCGTACATCTGTAATGTTGGCTGGTGGTTTCCAGTCAAGTACGGCCTTGACTTTTTCTGGTCCACGGCGACACCTTCTTGGGTTAATACGTGGCCTAGAAAACCAACCTGTTTTAACCAAAATTCACATTTGCTGAATTTGGCGTACAATTTATGTTTCCTTAACTCTCCCAGTACAATTCTGAGATGTTCAGCATGTTCTTCTGGTGTCTTGGAATATACTAAAATATCGTCAATGAACACTACAACAAATTTGTCCATAAATTTCATAAATACTTTGTTCATGAGGTGGACAAAATATGCGGGGGCGTTTGTCAGTCCAAACGGCATTACTGTAAATTCATATAACCCGTATCTGGAGGTGAATGCTGTCTTAGGAATATCTTCTGTTCGTACTTTTAATTGATGATATCCCGACCTTAAATCAATTTTTGAGAAAACCTTGGCTTGTGCGAGCTGGTCGAATAAATCATTTATCCGTGGCATCGGATATTTATTTTTGATGGTGACCATGTTGAGTGCTCGATAGTCTATACATAACCTCAGTGTCCCATCCTTTTTCTTGGCAAATAATACTGGTGAACCCCGAGGTGAGGAGCTGGCCCGGATAAATCCTTTGTCCAGTAATTCTTTTATTTGCTTCTTCAATTCTACCAACTCGGAGGGTGCCATTCTATAGGGTTTCTTGTAAATGGGAGTGGTTCCAAGTGCTAGTTCAATGATGAACTCTATTTCTCGGTCAGGTGGCATGCCTGGTAGCTCTTCGGGAAATACATCAGGAAACTCACACACCACTGGAACTTTACTTAATTCTGAAATATCCACCTTGTTCAATCTTGGTCGCAGTGATATTGGTCTTTCTTGAGCTGCAATTTTTATTGTCTTCCCGTGGTGATGGGTGAGGATCACAGTCCGATTGAAACAGTCGATAAATCCCTTGTTGGTGGTTAACCAGTCCATTCCTAGGATAACATCCAGTCCCTTATTTTCCAATACAATGAGGTTTGCCCGAAACTTTAATCCCTCAATCTCAATAACCACACCATGGCAGTAACTCTGAGTGATTTGCTTAATCCCGGGGGACTTGATGGTCATAGAATTTTCCAAGGGAAGAATCAGAAAATTATGTTGCAAAGCAAATTTCTTGGAAACGAACGAGTGAGAAGCTCCAGAATCAAACAAAAACGTGGCAGGTATTGTGTTGACAGGGAACGTACCGAGTACGATGTCCGGAGCATTCTGTGCTTCCTCCTTGGTCACATGGTTCACGTGACCCTTCTTGTGATTGTTATTGGGGTTGAAGTTGTTACGCTTGGGGGCTGAATTATTTCCACTGTTGTTCGGCTTGAGGGCCGCGTTTCTTGGCTTTGGGCACTGCTTGGCATAGTGTCCTTCCTCTCCACAAGCGAAGCAAGTAACGCCTGGGTGATACATAAAATCCTTGTCCCTTGCATGAAAATTTTTGTTTGGGCGTAGAACATTGGTTGCGGATTTGTTTGCCCCATTTTTCTGAAAATCATTCTTGTTCTGGTTGTTGCGAGAATGAGTAGTCTTGTCCCTTTTGCGCTTGCAAAAATCCTCCAAGCCGCGGCGCTCATTTTCCAATGTAATAGCTTTGTCCACAAGCGTTTTGAAATCTGGGAAGGTGTGTACGACCAGCTGGCATTTAAGTGCTGGTGCCAGACCGTCCAGAAATTTTTCCATCTTTTTATTTTCAGTCATATGTTCTTCGTTGGCATAACGAGATAATTGAGTAAACTGACTATTGTACTCAGTCACTGTCATGCTTCTCTGCTTGAGGTCATCAAACTCCCTTTTCTTGATCTTCATAACACTTCTGGGAATGTGCGCCCCACGAAAATTTTCCTTAAATTCCTCCCAGGTGATGTTGTTTTCATTGGGGTGCATGTGTAGGAAATTTTCCCACCATGATGCAGCTGCTCCAGTGAGGTAGTGAGGTGCATAAAGTACCTTCTCACGGTCCGAACATTGTGCAATAATTAGTTTCTTCTCAATGTCTCGAAGCCAATCATTGGCCTCAAGCGGTTTATCAGTGTGAGAAAAAGTTGGGGGACGTGTCTTTTGTAGTTCAGACAATTTGGAATGCTGCTGGTATGGTTCGTGGTGATTTCCCATATTGATAATATGGTTCATCATTTCGTGATGCTGCTGCTGGCTTTGCTCATAAAGGCGGCATACTTGAGAAAACGCTTCTTCACTGCCTTGCTGACTTGACTGCCCCTGTGTGAAATTGTTACTTGTCTGGGTACCGTAATTTTCTTCTGGCGGACTTGGCATGGAACGAGTCCAGGGACGAGGCATTTCCACTCTGGGGTATTTTTTTGCAGAACTCATGAGAAAAAAACTATCTGAGTAGCAAAAATAAATAATTTTACAAAGGCGGAAATTTAAAAACTCTGAGATTTTTCAATAAAATACTTGATTGCGCATGGAGAAGGACCGCTCAGTACATATCTTACATGCAAGCCGTAATTATACAATACATCACTAGGATGTGCGTACACATTCCTGACATGTTATTTAGGCTAGTGCACTTCTCCGAGTTCCTACATGATGCGCACACAAACTACTTCTCAACAAACCTATATACATATAAACATATCATACAAGCTGGTACAACCCACGGCTGCTCGGCGCACTCAGTCGGAGATGGCAAAAACTTCCCTCGGCCTGCCGAGGGTAAGTCCCAGTGATGCTGGAGACTCCACCTCCTCCTCAATAATAGGCTCTAGGCGCGAAGCACTGGGCTGAGCAGCTGGTGCGGGTGTGGTAGGTGGTGCAACACTAACTGGGGTAGGAGCAATGACTTGGTCAAATTCCTCAGTGGTAGGCAGGCGGCGAGCGGTGGCTAAAATGGCAGGTGCATAGGATGCTGAGGACGAGATGTATGACAGTGGTGGTGCTGTATGGAGGAGTTCCCTCCTGTTGGCAGTACAACCCTGAACTAAGTCCATACGAGCAGCCACAAAGTCGTCCACGAGGTTATCAAAAGCTGCCTCAAGAGCCTTGAGATACTCAACAAGCATCTCAATAGCCTCATCTCTCTCTCCCCAATGCAAGTGAATGCATAGTGACAAGTGTATGGCACGTGGCATGGGAGGTAGCGGTAGCGACGAGCCTTCATTGAAGGAAGAGCATCCCGGAGACGAGCTATTGCCTCACGGGCAGCCATCTGCATGGCATGCCTCTCCGTAGGCATGGCCCTCCCAACAAATCGGAAGCGGCATGACTCAGAATGTCCTCCCTTGAATTGCACCGCGGCCTGGTGCATAGACACGCTGTCGCTGAGCTTGTGCTGGTACAGTGTGAACTCCGGACGAGCCGATGGCCCGATCGCGACCTTGGCGATGGAGACGAGAAGCTTGATACACCCCTCAGGTACATTGGCGAACACCTGTGACTCACAGTCGCTGCCAGCCATCTACAAAAGTAGACAAAAATTCCAGATAGTCAAATCATAAATTTATGATGACTAACAGAAAATTGCTACAATTTGCAAATTGCTAAAATAGCACCTATTACGCTAATAACCGATTAGTGATCGCACCTAGTGGCTTCCTACAGTCAGCCTGGCTCTGGTACCAAGGTTGTCAGGACCGGTTTTCCAATAAAACATTTATTGAAAAATCGCCCCTTTCGTCAGACCAGTATAGAAAAATCTTACTGGTAGACAAATCCTTGATACAGAAATCCAGAAGTACTAAATATTATACATGGTTGAGCTGAGGCTGCTCAACAATTTTATTACAAGCACGCCAATATTACCCATAAAGGCGGATATGACACAAAGGGTGTGGTGGCATAACTACTGACTCGCAATAAAAGTGGTGGTGGATATGTCACAGAGAAGTGGGTGACATGACTCCAAAATCATACAACTCATCAAGCGTCGGAGTGAAGCTCGATGATTTTATTAAGGTAGCGGAAGCGTATATAATACAGGTGACCAACTCCAGGATCGCAAGAGGCTGACTAGGACTCCTCTAGGCGTCGGACTCGCTATCGTACTCTTCATCCATAAGATCGCCTTCGTCAACATCTGGCCAAATCAACAAGCCAGGTGAGTACTTTGGATGTACTCGCAAGACAGTTTGGACATAAGATATAACGAATGCAAACATGATGCACATGAGCAGATTAGCAATGCACACTCAGGTAATAAATTTGCACTACAAGATAAATAAAAAGGAAGTCAGGCGGTAGTCCTCCCGAAATCTCAATAAAATAGCTGAAGACCGATCGGGTGTCTGAAGCGACGCCTCGAAAGGTAAAATAAATTAACATGCCGCAGTCGGGCGTCAGGGCGACACCACATAAAGGGCTTATAATGAAAAGTAAATGATAGTACGTGCCACAGTCGGACGTCTAAGCGACATCTCGAAAAGGACTTATAATGAAAGTAAATAACAAGGATGCCATGGTCGGACGTCTGAGCGACATCACATAAAGGGCTTATATCCAAAAGTAAATAACAAGAATGCCATAGTCGGACGTCTGAGCGACATCTCATAAAGGGCTTATATCAAAAGTAAATAACAAGAATGCCACAGTCGGACGTCTGAGCGACATCACATAAAGGGCTTATATCCAAAAGTAAATAGCAAGAATGCCACAGTCGGACGTCTGAGCGACATCACCTAAAGGGCTTATATCCAAAAGTAAATAGCAAGAATGCCACAGTCGGACGTCTGAGCGACATCACATAAAGGGCTTATATCCAAAAGTAAATAGCAAGAATGCCACAGTCGGACGTCTGAGCGACATCACATAAAGGGCTTATTTTTCGTCATTCGAATTTGAGTAGTCCGTGGAGGTAGCACCATCCCACGGAATACTCGGTACATAATCATATACTGGTTAGTCCATCCACAGGAATAACATTCAACCGGGTTTACCACTGTCAGTTAACAAGTTTGTTCTTCAGAGACTGATACTGGAACTGACACTGAGACTGACACTGATAGGTCAACCAACGTCCTTGACCGAGGACTTGGTTCCTCGAATGGTTTTGACTCTGCAGAGTTTGTACTCTTAACCCACAGCCAACGGATTTCAGTAGTCACAAAGGACTAGTTCCGTTTACGGTATTTTAGAAGAAAACACATCTAACCAGTACACACCCATTCCACATCCCGCTGCCAGGAATCACCCTAGGCAACGTTCAAGAAAAACTCTAAGGCGGGGAGGCCAACACCTCGAATAGCATGGGATCAAATTTATATCGCGCGCTCTAAGGGGTGCCCCCCTCTCGGTCCCAACCGGAAACACCCATGCCCCCTGACCGGATGACGGGCTTTAATCCAGGGCCATGGAAACCTCAATCCGGCCCCTCTATTTGGTGTGTACCTGGAAAGAGGTTTGCAACTTACTAAACCGCATTCTTTGCAGAAAACATGTGGCAGCACGAAAAAGGGGACGAACGGGAACAAGACTCGATCCACGTCAACACTGGAGTTAAACAGTTGATATAGAACTGGCATGCTTCAACAATACCAGCTTGCAACCTATCATGCCACCACATGATCAGGTTGTCTCACCATCTTATGAACACATCAAGTTTCGAAGCTCACTTGCATCTTGCTTTGCATGGAATATAACATTCAACAAATGCTTATATAAACATGCCATGAGAAAACCACTCAAGCCAACATGAAAAAAAAACACTCATCATATCAAAGGTTCAAACATGCTTGCTTGGTTCGGAGTAGTCGGAGTCTAGCTCGACAAGGTTGGCGGCACCGTCACCTCCTTCGGTATCTATGTTATAAAGAAAAATTGGGTACTAACGTAAATACCGTGCGTGCAAAAAATTTGTTCCAAATATTTTTCAAATAATTATGATAAAAAACTAGACAGAAAATAGAGATGACAGAAAAAGAATCAACTCAAAATCATCTTTTGTCTAAAAGTTATTGAGGTTTTAGTCCAGGGACTAATCTGTTATAAACAAAAAATTATCCAGGGGTTATTTTAAAAAAAATAGAAAACGCATCGGTTGGAATACGCCTTCCAGAGAAGAAAACGCACCCGACCCGAAGGCGCCAACAGAAAACGACTTCGAAGAAGAAGAGGAGAGGCTGACGAGGGGGTCCCTCATGTCAGGTTTGAAAATCCCACCGGCGGCAGAGGCGAACGATGATCGCCGGCGGCGATCGATGGCGAACCAGAGGAGGGCAAGGGTATGGTTGTACTCACGGGTCAGTTCCGCGTCGGTGGGTGGTGGAAGTAGGCGTCGGGGAGCACCACGTCGACGGCGGCTTCCACTCCGGCGGACGGCGGTTCGGGCGAGCACGGATTTGTCGGAGGAGAGCTGCCAACACCGAATTGAGGCTCGGGTTAGAAGAGGTGGTGGACTAGGAGGTTGCTGGCAAAGTTTGGGAAGCGGGGGCTCACTCACCAGAGAGGATTTTGCCGGAG
Source organism: Thinopyrum elongatum (assembly GCA_011799875.1). NCBI lineage: Eukaryota > Viridiplantae > Streptophyta > Magnoliopsida > Poales > Poaceae > Thinopyrum > Thinopyrum elongatum. Next base: position 131,662,421 of record CM022302.1, read on the forward strand.
CCCGAAGCGGATCGGGGCGGCCGGAGCTGGGGAAGAAGACCCTCCCGAAGCCCCCTGATGAGTGTGGCGTGGTTCTGAGGAGAGGTGGAGAGGTGCCGGGTCGATGGGTGGCTCGGGGCCTCTATTTATAGTCGGCCCGAGGCGGTTGCCGAAAATGGGATAACTCCGGCGAGCGATTACGGCGAGGCAGGGGTTGGATGGAAGGATTAGGCGACTGGGTGTCTTCAGATTGGTCCACTGGCACCATTCAAAGGTTAAACCTGGTTGGATTTGGCCTGCTCCCGTGGTCTCGGCGGGACGGAGCTCACGGGCTCGTCGGCGGCAGAGAGCGCGCTCTGCGCTTCTCAGGCCACGGTGACGGTTCTGCAGCGTGCTCAGAGCAGGAGGTGAACACGCGTAGGCCACTAGTGGCTCGGGCGGTGCGGAGGACGGCGTTCTGCAACGCTGGCTTCTGCCAGCCGCCACGGGAGGTACTGGCACTGCGGAAGGCGCCGGCGTTGACGCGACAAGTCACCACCGACGCTTGCAACCGGCCAAGCAACCGTGTGGCGCACTAGATAAGAAGGGGGAACAGGGAGCAAGGCGCCAACGCGTGCACTGGCGAGATCGACGACGAGCTCTGACGAAAACGACACTGAACCCTCTGAACTTTCTGAATTTGACAGGAACAGTGCACGCCAGCTGTTCGACGAAATGATTGACGCACGTGGAAAATTTTTCTTGAGATGAAACTTGGAGGGGTGGCCTCTTGATGCATCCAGAGACTCCCTAAATTTTCTCAGAATTTTTGGAAAAGGAAAAGAATGAATTTCACCAAAAATGGCAAATCTGGTCCAAACTTGCAGCAAGCAAATTTTGAAAAATTTGAACTGTGGACCAGCAGCTCTTGATGGATCTAGGTTGAGGGTACTAAGGACTAGCCAGGGTAATTTATTTGGAACCAAAGCTCAAAGCAATCTGATACTTCCTTTGTAAACTTGAGGGGTCCAAAATAAATTACAGAAAAAGGTTTGAGGATAAAAACAATAGAAATAAAATCTAAAAGAGGTTGAAACTTGCTGGAATTGGATGCTTGGCTTGACCCAAAGTAGGGAGGAGGGTTTGAGAAGAAATTTTTGAAATGCAAGTCATGGTAAGAGAGTATTTTTGAATAGGGAAGTAGAAATCCAAAAATTATAGGAATTCTTTTTAATAAAAGAATTAGTAAAACAATCCGAGAGTATGTGTGTTGAACCAACACATGTTGAAAACCCTCAAGACCAAAATCAAGATTGGGAAGAACTCATAAAATATTTGTCATAAAAGATTGGAGAAGTAGAGTCTTTTAGAAAAATTGAAATAACCTCCTTCCAATCAAATAAAGAATTTGATAAAAATCAAGACCAAAATTTTGAGGTGTTACACCGAACATGGAACCGTCCCCCTCCGGTCATCTGTCTGACAAATGTCCGGAACCGGGAAAACACTCCCGGATGGTTTTCCTCCTTCCTCGGTGACGTGCAACCATACATTAGGACACACCCGGCACTGCATATTGTCATGTCGTACATTGTGTTTCTCATGTTTGCTGTGTATTTATACTGTTTCCTCCCCCTTTTCTCTCTCGTTAGACCCTGACGCAGTTCCCGGTACCGCCGCAGCTCCGGAGACCGAAGACACCATTGACAACCTTGCCCTTGCCGCCGAGCAACCAGGCAAGCCCCCCCTTTGATCATCCTGATATCGCCCATTCTATTTTCTCATGCTTGCATTAGAATTGCTAGTGCTACTGCTTTACCTATTCTGATGCATAGCCTGTTTATTGTAACCTGCTATTGAAACCTTATCTTCTTATCCTAAACTGTCTAGTATAGGCTGGGTAGAGACCTATCAGTGACCCCACTTATCCCGATTGCCCCGCTGGATTATACGAAGACCCGATCAACGGGATTGAAGACCAGGCCCCGGCACCGCACATCACCCCCCCTTAGTTGTAACGACACTGCAGCGTTACTATCGAGTGCCGAGGGTGAAACCTCTTGTAGCACTTCTGATGTTAACTCTGTAGAGTAGCTATTTGGTCGTGGTCATCGAGGGTGATTCCTCCTTCACCACTTCCGATAATGACGCTGTCGTGCAACACCTCAAGTGTGAACCCATCGAGGGTGATTCCTCCGATTTCACCTTGACGGTTACATCGAGTAGGAATCCAACGAGGTGATACCTCGGATTCCCCTGATGTTATGGACACACGGATACTTGGACTGTACTATTATTACTTGGAAAGGCGGGTCGACCCTGAGGGGTACCCGCGTGTGATGTGAAGGCGGGTTGCCTGGATGGTGCCCAAGTGAGAATACGAGGCGTGGCCGGGCATTCTTGACCCTTGCCGCAAGTCCTCGAGACGGGGCGACGGGGTCACATCTTTCGTGAGTCTCTGCTCGTTACCGCAGCCCCAAGGTACTAACGGTTTGGATATTTGATTCGAGTGGGCCTTTGGCCCGATAGCACTAACCATCACGTGGGAAAAGTTATGGGCACTCTGCATCGTATGCATCAGCCGAAAGCTCTGTCAGACGTCCAGTTCAGCATTGCGGCCGGGATGGACCGGCGCCCCCCTGGTGCCTGGCTTCCCCCTGCATGCAACGACTCGGAGTGCACAGGGCGATGGCCCAAGACCTCTGAGCGCTTAGGATGTAGACCGACGGGGACCTCTCTGCTGAGCTCTAGGTAGGGCTGCGGTGTGTCGTTTGGCCGAGGTCGGGCATGACCCGGAAAAGTGTGTCCGTCCGGAGTTAAGCGAGCGTGGTGGGTAAGTTGGTGCACCCCTGCAGGGAAGAACTAATCTATGCATAGCCGGATCCTCGGTAACGGACACTCGGAGTTGTATCCTGATTGATAGAATTAGAACTGGATACTTGGATACTATGGCTCTGGGATTGCTTCTCGCCGGGAGTCGAGAACGGATGTCAGGACGAGGTTGATGACTATATGGCTCTGGGATTGCTTTCTCGTAGGGAGTCGAGAAAGGATCTCTGGGTGAGGTTGATATCATTACTGCTACCTTATATTGTACTGTTCTACTCTCTTCTATTGCTGCAAGACCTCCGAAGATGCTAGTCTTCGATAGGACTAGGCCTTCTCTCTATTCTGGTATTTGTGCAGCCCAGTCCACATATACAGCCTCTCTTTGAAAATGTTGCATATGTAGTGTAGATCCTTGCTTGCTGAGTACTTCTGAGTACTCACGGTTGCTTTGTTTTCCTTTTCTCCCCATATCAGTTTGTCGTGACCAGAGGACAGAGCCCCCTGAGATAGATGCCCCGTCGATCGACTACTACTACCACCCCGAGGATGGATACTACTACGAGTTGGCTGACGACTAGGAGTAGGTTCGGAGGGTCCCAGGCAGGAGGCATGCGCCTTTCGATCGTAGTGTTTTATTTTGCCCCTCCTTTCTAAAGGCCTTTCTGTTTCTCTTTTAATATCTGTACTCAGATATCTGATGCTTCCACTGACGCTTTTATGCCATCAAGCTATGTATTCGAGCCCTCGAGGCCCTGGCTTGTAATATAAAGTTTGTATGACTTTATTTATGTTTTAGAGTTGTGTTGTGATATCTTCCCGTGAGTCCTTAGGCTTGATTTTGTGCATTTGCGTGTATGATTAGTGCACGATTGAGCCGGGGGCGTCACAAGTTGGTATCAGAGCCGACTGCCTGTAGGAACCCCCTTCCAACTCCTTGGCCGAAGTTGAGTCTAGTGGTCCAAAACTGTTTTACTAACTTGGCTGTGTGGCTTACGGGCCCACGTCGCCAAATTGGGTGGTATTAGTATCTTTTATTACTCGTCTTTACTCTGGGACTCTGACCTCTCTTCTATTCGGGTTAAATGAATTTTACTAACGCCGACACTTAGGATCTCGTAAATCTCGTCTACCCGGAGAACTGGGTATCTGTGCTAAATTCCTTACCATTGATCTGATTAGTGTGATAATCATTTTCCTTTCCATTGTTTTGTTTAACCTTTCCGTTCGAGTTGTATAATACTTCTCATTGTCTTTTGACAATCCTGAATTTCCTCTGTTTCAGATGGATCGTTTGTTTCCACCACGCCCTACGATGCAGCTTGTGCTTAGCGACTTGGGCTCGTGGTGCCCCTGGTTTTCCCGCTGTCCTGATCGCGCTCCTGACCAGGCTGGGCTACCGCTGGTTCCCCGAGTACATGGTCTACAAGGATTACCGCGAGTTCAACCAGGAGCAGTACCATGCTGATGTTCGTATCTATGATCAGCGCGATGACTCAGACACTGAGCTGCACCTTTTCCATGGTATCGGCATGATGATTGAGATGGTAGTACATGATGCCGCCTACTCTGCTGTCGCACGTCTCCGAGGAGAGTTCAGCGATAGCTTGGATGCTTCTGAGTTCCGATACATTCCGTATGCCTCTACTGGAGATACTACTAGATACTACACAGCTATCTATGCCCCGTACGAGCCTTGTCGCTACGACCCGCGCGTTCTGATTCAGTGCACTCAGGCTCTGGATCGCACTGTTCGGGCTCTTGCCGTCGAGTTGGTTGCCACTCGAGCACGTCTCTACGATGCTATGACGCAGTTGCTACCCGCTGTTCATGCAGGGATACATGCGGAGCACATCCTTTATCCGAGCAGGACTCAGATGTATGCTGGTATTGATTGGGCTGCTGTTGGAGGTCACGCACCTCCACGTGGACCTCTTCTTACAGCTCGAGACCGGGTTCTGCATCAGAGTGCACATGGAGCACAGGATCCTTCCGCGACGAACACTCGTCGTCTGCACGTGCTGCTACCCCGTTTCAGTGGATCTTCCCGACGTTGATGTAGCCTTTGCTATATCTCGTGGTGTACTTCCTTACCGCGTGCCTGCACGCCGCCTACCATGTCTAGTTTTTAAATTTGCGTCGTTATGCTATTCGCATGTACCCGACTCTGTGTATGGATCTGTATGTCTTAATTGACTACTGTTATGTATCTGTTACACTACTTGATTGTTGTCGTGTTACATCATGCTTGTCGCTAAACACCCGCAACTGCTTTTACTGAACTACCCCTGTTGATACTTAGCAGGATGGTTAGACCAGGTGGTCGTGGTCATGCCCCTGAACGGCCACCACCGCCAGACTATATGGCGGCTATGATGCAACAATTCGAGCTTAACCGCCAGTTCATGACTGGGATTATGGCTCAGTTCCCGCATCTGAACAACCAGAACCAGAACCCTCCTTCAATAACTCTGCTGGAATTTATGCATCTTAACCCCACTCAGTTCCGCAGCTCTGAGAAGCCACTGGATGCTGATGATTGGATTCGCGATATCACTCACGAGATGGAGTCTGCAAATGTCTCCCCTGTCAACTTTGTCGCCTTCGCGTCCTTTTTCTTAAAGGGTCCCGCTGCTCTATGGTGGGACACCCACAAACGTACACTGCATGTTGGAACAGCCGTTACTTGGCCTGAGTTCCAGGCTGCTTTCCGCGCCCGATATATTCCTCAAGGAATTATGGACCGGATGAAAACCCAGTTCCGCAACCTCACTCAGGGCAATAAGACAGTCGAAGCTTATCAGCGGGAATTCCTTGACCTGTCCCGCTATGCTGAAGAAGACATCGCCACAGATGCCCGTAGACAAGAGAAGTTCCGCAATGGACTCCACCCAGACATTGAGCTTGCACTTGCTGCTCAAGACTTCAACGACTTTTCTACTCTTGTGAACAAGGCTATTCTGGTTGAGACCGCTCAAATGAAGCATAAGGACTCACAGAAGCGCTATCGTGATGTTGGCTCATCTTCGGGTTCAACACAGAAGCGAAAAACATATGGTCGTGGACACGCTTACAATATTGATATTAAACAAGTCCAGGATCAACCTGCCACCGAAATGGGTACCCTTCTCGTTAACTCATTACCTACTTCTGTTTTATTTAATTCAGCAGCATCACATTCATTCATCTCTGAAAAATTTGCATTCATGCATGACCTTCTTTATGAGGAAATGCATACTCCGTTAGTCATCCGAGCTAGTGGATTACCGTGCCCAGATAGCTCCAAATACTGACGCTAAAATAAACACCTTGAAAGCATTGAACGCTTCTCCGCTTGAGGGGATTGGAAACATTCTAGTCATTCGAGATTTTTCCGAACGTTTCCTCGCAAGAACTTCCAAAGATACCCCGATTTCTTTCAGTCTCCCTCTTAATTCTCGGGACGAGAATTCTTATTAGTGGAGAAGACTTGTAACACCCCCAGTGGTTGGCTACAATAATCCCCCTGTTAATAATGCCATGTCATCATGATCAACAGTGCTTAATCATCATGAGTAACCTATCTCTTTTCTAAAATTCAAATTCAAATAGAAATTCAAATTGAAAGTGCAAATAAAAGTTGTCCAAACCCAGAAACTAAAATGTTCAATAAATAGCAAATATTCCAGAGACTATTCTAAAATTATAACCAACATTTAATAAATTAATTAAATAACTCAAACAGCTAGGAACAGAAAATATTTAATCCATTTGACATTAAATAAAATGCATACGAAATCACTTTGGCTCCAAACCATTTTCTAACAGTGGTAATTACTGCATAGTATTTATTTTGGCAAGTCTCACATGTTACAAAAATCATTAAGTGGCCTAGCAATTTACAGAGTAAGAGAAAAGAAATAAAATAGAAAAAGAAAAACAGAACCCCCCCCACTGGGCCAACCGGCCCAGCTGGCAGCCAGGCCAGCCCACTTGACCCAGCCGGCCCACCGCACCCCTCCATAACCCCCAGGAAAACCCTAACCCACCCGTCACTCCACACTCGTTCCCCCACAATCCCCACCTCCCCAGCCCAATCTGGATCGGGGCTGGAGGAGCCTGACGCCCGCCCCGCCGCCTGAGCCGCCCCGCCTCGCCGGCCACCGCCGCTCCCGTCGGACCGCCGAACCCCGCCTCCTCGTCCTCGCCCTCAACGGCTACCCCGAGCCTCGCTGGCCCCCGATCCCTGGCAACGAATGTGAGCGTCACCGCCGCGCTCGTGCCCCCCCCCTTTGCCTCTCCCCCTTCGCCTCCCCACGCGCACCAGCTCACGCACCGGCCCGCGCTCCCGCTCGCGCTCAACCACGCCGCAACCGCCCGCAGCTCGCGCGCCGCTAGCTCAACGCCGACCGCGCCTCGCAGTGCCGTGCACCACCCGCGCCTGCCTCGCCCAGTCCACCCCTGTCAGCGGCCTGCGCCCTCAAGTGCGCGCGCCTGCGTGTGCCTGGCCGTGCCCTACACCGCTCGCCGCAGCCCCGTCGAACCCGTGACGTCGCCGCCGATGGCCATCGTCGTGGTGGCCTTCTTCGGCCACCCCCAGGTCCCAACTCCTCCACCAGTGGATGCGGCCGAGCCACAGCTACTCGTAGCTGTGCTCGACTCGCCGAACCATCGCCCGATGCTCCTCCAACGTGCCTGGACGTCGCCGGTGATTACCTCTGGCCAGCTGACGTGTCCGGTTAATTAGGGGCACTCATTACCCTATTAGTTGCCCCTGTCACTATGACATGTGGGCCCTAGCTAATTAAGAATAACTAAACAGCTCTTTGAATAAAACCTGAGTCTATTACATGTGGGACCCGTGTACTGTTTAAAAGGATAAGTTTTAGTTAACCTAACTGCCTATGACATGGGGGACCCAGTGCACTATTCTTTTGGATAAGGTTGACTGGGTCAACTGCTGACTCAGCAGTGGGGCCCCACTGTCAGCCACACATACACATCCCTGTGTACACACTCTTTGTACTCGTAGCATTTTCCAATTTAATTTCGAATTTAAATTAATTCCAGTAAATTCCAGAAAATCAATAAAATCTTTAGAAAATCATAGAAAATAATCCGTAGCTCAGATCGAAAAACTTTGTACATGAAAGTTGCTCAGAACGACGAGATGAATCTGAATACGTAGTCCGTTCGTCCGCCACACATCCCTAACTATCCGAACATGGAACCGTCCCCCTCCGGTCATCTGTCTGACAAATGTCCGGAACCGGGAAAACACTCCCGGATGGTTTTCCTCCTTCCCCGGTGACGTGCAACCATACGTTAGGACACACCCGGCACTGCATATTGTCATGTCGTACATTGTGTTGCTCATGTTTGCTGTGTATTTATACTGTTTCCTCCCCCTTTTCTCTCTCGTTAGACCCCGACGCAGTTCCCAGTACCGCCGCAGCTCCGGAGACCGAAGACACCATTGACAACCTTGCCCTTGCCGCCGAGCAACCAGGCAAGCCCCCCCTTTGATCATCCCGATATCGTCCATTCTATTTTCTCATGTTTGCATTAGAATTGCTGCTGCTACTTCTTTACCTATTCTGATGCATAGCCTGTTTATTGTAACCTGCTATTGAAACCTTATCTGCTTATCCTAAACTGTCTAGTATAGGCTGGGTAGAGACCTATCAGTGACCCCACTTATCCCGATTGCCCCGCTGGATTATCCGAAGACCCGATCAACGGGATTGAAGACCAGGCCCCGGCACCGCACATCACCCCCCCTTAGTTGTAACGACACTGCAGCGTTACTATCAAGTGCCGAGGGTGAAACGTCTTGTAGCACTTCTGATGTTAACTCTGTAGAGTAGCTATTTGGTCGTGGTCATCGAGGGTGATTCCTCCTTCACCACTTCCGATAATGACGCTGTCGTGCAACACCTCAAGTGTGAACCCATCGAGGGTGATTCCTCTGAGTTCATGTTGACGGTTACATCGAGTAGGAATCCAACGAGGGTGATACCTCGGATTCCCCTGATGTTATGGACACACAGATACTTGGACTGTACTATTATTACTTGGAAAGGCGGGTCGACCCTGAGGGGTACCCGCGTGTGATGTGAAGGCGGGTTGCCTGGATGGTGCCCAAGTGAGAATACGAGGCGTGGCCGGGCATTCTTGACCCTTGCCGCAAGTCCTCGAGACGGGGCGACGGGGTCATATCTTTCGTGAGTCTCTGCTCGTTACCGCAGCCCCAAGGTACTAACGGTTTGGATATTTGATTCGAGTGGGCCTTTGGCCCGATAGCACTAACCATCACGTGGGAAAAGTTATGGGCACTCTGCATCGTATGCATCAACCGAAAGCTCTGTCAGACGTCCAGTTCAGCATTGCGACCGGGACGGACCGGCGCCCCCCTGGTGCCTGGCTTCCCCCTGCACGCAACGACTCGGAGTGCACAGGGCGATGGCCCAAGACCTCTGAGCGCTTAGGATGTAGACCGACGGGGACCTCTCTGCTGAGCTCTAGGTAGGGCTGCGGTGTGTCGTTTGGCCGAGGTCGGGCATGACCCGGAAAAGTGTGTCTGTCCGGAGTTAAGCGAGCGTGGTGGGTAAGTTGGTGCACCCCTGCAGGGAAGAACTAATCTATGCATAGCCGAATCCTCGGTAACGGACACTCGGAGTTGTATCCTGATTGATACAATTAGAACTGGATACTTGGATACAATGGCTCTGGGATTGCTTCTCGCCGGGAGTCGAGAAGGGATCTCAGGACGAGGTTGATGACTGTATGGCTCTGGGATTTCTTTCTCGCAGGGAGTCGAGAAAGGATCTCTGGGTGAGGTTGATATCATTACTGCTACCTTATATTGTACTATTCTACTCTCTTCTATTGCTGCAAGACCTCCGAAGATGCTAGTCTTCGATAGGACTAGGCCTTCTCTCTATTCTGGCATTTCTGCAGCCCAGTCCATATATGCAACCTCTCTTTGAAAATGTTGCATATGTAGTGTAGATCCTTGCTTGCTGAGTACTTCTGAGTACTCACGGTTGCTTTGTTTTACTTTTCTCCCCATATCAGTTTGTCGTGACCAGAGGACGGAGCCCCCTGAGACAGATGCCCCGTCGATCGACTACTACTACCACCCCGAGGATGGATACTACTACGAGTTGGCTGACGACCAGGAGTAGGTTCGGAGGGTCCCAGGCAGGAGGCCTGCGCCTTTCGATCGTAGTGTTTTATTTTGCCCCGCCTTTCTAAAGGCCTTTCTGTTTCTCTTTTAATATCTGTACTCATATATCTGATGCTTCCGCTGATGCTTGTATGCCATCGAGCTATGTATTCGAGCCCTCGAGGCCCTGGCTTGTAATATAAAGTTGTATGACTTTATTTATGTTTTAGAGTTGTGTTGTGATATCTTCCCGTGAGTCCTTAGGCTTGATCGTGTGCATTTGCGTGTATGATTAGTGCACGATTGAGCCGGGGGCGTCACACCAACGAGGCTGAGTCAGCCCGTACGGCGCGGCAGCGGCGACGGGCGACGAAGCCGAGACGCTGGTTAAAAAAAATCCTGTAATGTACTCGTACTAGGACTTAGGTTTTAGGGTGGGTGGGTGGGTTGGTCTGGGGGGCAAGCAACCCCTGATTATATATCGATATCCAAGAAAACTTAGATCTAGCTCTTATAGAGCATTGGTTTAAAATGAGGCTGAGTGGGCGTCGATGCGATAGCGTCGACACCCACGAAGCCGAGACCGTTATATGTGTTTCCTATTTCTTGAAGTTTATTTCTTTAATTTTTTAAGATCTTTTGTACTACTGTCCCAATTGGTTCCATAAAGTTTACCTCTTGTTCCAAACGTGCTTTCTCACGCTTAGTACTAACCCTTACTTCCAGTCGTTAATGTCTGAACTTCTCTGGTTTCATGATTGTACTTCCTTCATTTTGTATATGATAAAACAAATTATGATATATTTTTTAATTCCACTTGTAGATGTCCTGTAAAACAAATGGATTGGGGTTTCATCTCATATGGTACTGTTTTTTGTCTTGTTTGCGGCGCGGTAGCGGTGGCGTTAGGGTACGGAGGTTTCGTCGCAGTCGACGCGGTAGCGTCGACGAGCGATGAATCCTCCATTCCCTAACGCCAACGAGGCTGAGTCAGCCCGTACGGCGCGGCAGCGGCGATGGGCAACGAAGCTGAGACGCTGGATAAAATAAAATCCTGTAACGTACTCGTACTAGGAATTAGGTTTTAGGGTGTGGCGGTCTGGGGGGCAAGCAACCTCTGATTATATATCGATATGCAAGAGAAACTTAGATCTAGCTCTTTTAGAGCATTGGTTTAAAACGAGGCTGAGTGGGCGTCGACGCGATAGCGTCGACACCCACGAAGCCGAGACCGTTATATGCGTTTCCTATTTCTTGAATTATTTTTAAGATCTTTTGTACTACCGTCCCAATTGGTTCTATAAAGTTTACCTCTTGTTCCGAACGTGCTTTCTCACGCTCAGTATTAACCCGTACATTCAGTCGTTAATGTCTGAACTTCTCTGGTTTCATGATTGTACTTCCTTCATTTTGTATATGATAAAACAAATTATGATATATTTTTTAATTGCACTTGTAGATGTCCTGCAAAACAAATGGATTGGGGTTTCGTCTCATATGGTACTGTTTTTTGTCTTGTTTGCGGCACGGTAGCGGTGGCGTTAGGGTACGGAGGTTTCGTCACAGTCGACGCGGTAGCGTCGACGAGCGATGAATCCTCCGTACCCTAACGCCAACGAGGCTGAGTCAGCCCGTACGGCGCGGTAGCGGCGACGGGCGACGAAGCCGAGACGCTGGATAAAAAAAAAAATCCTGTAACGTACTTGTACTAAGACTTAGGTTTTAGGGTGGGTCGGTATGGGGGGCAAGCAACCCCTGATTATATATCGATATGCAAGAGAAACTTAGATCTAGCTCTTTTAGAGCATTGGTTTTAAAACGAGGCTGAGTGGGCGTCGACGCGATAGCGTCGACACCCACGAAGCCGAGACCGTTATATGTGTTTCTTATTTCTTGAATTTTTGTCTTCGTACTGCCATATACTTTCCCATTTATTAAATTAGGGTATGTATTGATCTTCGAGTATTTAATTTTCAACTTCTTTTTTCTGTGTGTTCCATATGTTTGTACTTCCCCCTTTATTAAATTAGGGAATGTTGCGCTTTTTATTTTGTATAATTGTAACTTAGCCCGTTATAATATTATTTTTTTGTATTTCTAACTTAGTCGTTCAATTTTTATCTTGTAATATTTAAATTCTATAATTTTCAAATATTTTTATCTTTAAATTTAATATTGTTTTACACGATTTTTTAAATGTTTTTGTACTTTCCCAAATTTCCCCGTATATCAAGTGTTTAGCTTCTTGTTATATATTACCGTTTTGGGGGCCACTTATTTTTTTTCCGTTAGGGTGTCATCTGGACATCGCCCCCTTTATTAGGAGCGGAAGATCTCCCACTCGCGGCCCTCACACATTTTTAGCCTCCTTGTCTTTCACCCCTCTTTCCACTCCACTCCCGTCTCCGCCGCGCTGCAACTGCTGTGGAGAACCGACGTGCTCGACTTGGGAACCGTCGTGGTGGTCGAGCATCTGCCTTGCCCTGGAGGTCAACTTCCCACTGTTAGTCGCTCCCTTTTGTTGTGACTATCCTCTCCTCCTATCGCCTGCCCGCCGTCTCCCTTGTCTTCTGTTCTGTAGATCTAGGGTTTTCATTCTAGGTTTCTTTTCTTCGGTTTATCTTCGCGCGCTCCCTCGTGTATCAATTACTATTTAGGTCTGTTACCTGTTTGTTTTGCATGTCAATTACATTTGATAACTTTTTTTATGACGAACTAGGGTTTTCTTGATCTTGTGTTCTTGCAATAATCAGGCCTATAATTGGCCTTATGTTGTAGTATGGATTCATCGTCTGATCCTCCGATTCTTTGCTTGACCCAAGGTTAATTCGATCTGACCCCAGTAATTTTTATAGTTGTTACTGTATTTTTACAGGCTAAATTAGTTTGCTTTGTAATATGTTTCTGTCTAAAGTAGATTGTTTGGTTTTTTGTTGTATTTGAATACTTGATGTGAGCCAGTAATTATTTAAATTTTACTGTACTGCTATGTTATATACCTCTGTACTTCCAAATGTTTGTACTAGCTTATGTGTTTAATTGGCTAATCATGATTCTGTAGTATACCTGTAGCAACATGATTCTGTAGTATAATATGGCATCAGATTCTATTTTTTATGTTATATATGTGCAGGGGCGGCGCTAGGGGTATTCTTGGGTCTTCATGTGAATACCCATGATTTTTACAAAACAGTGTTGATTTTGGCAAAACAGTGACAATTTTCGAAAAACAACAATGATTTTGGCAAAATGAATACACATGAATACCCGGTTGCAAATTCCTGCAGCCGCCACTGTATATGTGGGGTTATTCTTTATGTCAATCTACGGTTTTTAATGAGTACTTACACCTTGTTCTTACTTTAGGTTTATATTTGTCTTTATGTATTTTGTAGTATGTTTTTTTATTTCGTTTTTAGATGTTTTATCGTATAATGTTGATGTGCTGTATGAAATCTAATAAAAGTCCAATATGTAATGCAGTGCCATCTGCTGATTCAGGATTGGATGTTGCAGCTGCACAGAATGCTGCAGTCCTACCTTCTGATAGTCTGTTGGACTCTTCAACTGTACACAATGCTGCAGTCCTTCCTTCTAAAAAAAAAATTTGGATGATGTAGTTGCGTGCAGTGTTGCTGTCCCATGTGGTTCAGATGGGATAGGAGGCAACACTGTTCTGTCCGTTGCTCCCGTGTTGAATTCTCGTGAAAATTTAGGAGAATTTTGTTGTTTTTGCGCTATACATGTATTTTATTTTACTTGCAGAAGAGTTAATGGGAGGAGCTGACCAAAATATATTTGATGTTTGCACTTCTGTGAATGCAGAGTATTCAGGAGCTGTTGATAATTCTGATGATGAGACTCTTCAGCTTTCTGAAACGCAGTCCCAAGACATGGATCCTAATGTGCCTGTTACTCAGTTAGAGGATGTTCCTGGTCAGTTGGCGGCCGAAGCTGAGAAGCAGGCTGGCAAGGTGGCGAGAGCTGAACAACGTAAGGTTTTTTTGATGCTTCAGGCAGCGAAAGAACGTCGTTCACTAGCAGGTTCTCTTGATGCAGCTGATGCTGCACCTGCACTTGACCGAGAAGAAGTTGAACGTCAGGAAAATGAGCGACGTACGAAGCTAAATGCTGATCGTTCATCTAGGCCAGCTTCTGTGTCTGACCCGGCAGTTCAGCAGCCTTCATCCGTTGGTGCTGATGCATCGCCTGTACGGGTAAGGGCTACTGTGCGGAAGCTTAAGAAGACCATTGCTGAAGGGAATCCACGTAAGAGCCCACGTGTTGGTGATTCCTCTTTTTCTGTTGCCCCCCTTTGCGTCAAAGTCCTCGTGTTCTTGCAATGCATCGAGCTAGCCCTTCTCCTGCTGGTGCTGGTCGTTTAAAGAAGGCCGGGCAGACAGCGAAGCAGCCTCCTGCTGCTAAGACTGTACCTGCTGTTGCTAAATCAAATAAGGCCGGGCAGACAGCGAAGCAGCCTCCTCCTGTTGCTAAATCAAAGGACGTTAGTGTTAAGGCTGGGAAGAAGCCTGCTCCTTCGGGAAAACCTGGGAAGCAGCCTGCTGCTACTGGAAAGAAAGTTGTTTCTAAGCTTGCTGGCAAGAGCAAGGTGAAAAAGTCTGTACATTTTGAAGAAGAGGATGATGATTTTGTTAATGATCATGGAGTTGATATGGAGGATTCTGATAATGATTTTGATGTTGACCAGGTCATTATTCCATCTTTTTTTCATTAGTAAACTGCTATGTATGTTCTTTTGTACTTCTTTGTCAATGTGGTTTATTTTTTTTATATTGCTGTTATTCTTGATTTGTACTGTTGTGTCCTCTGATCTGTACTTCCTGTATATGTTGTGGTGTTTTGTGTTCTGTACAGAATTACTCTTCTACTATCATATCTTTTGTTAACGTTGTAATTTTTATTTTATTTTAGTATGAGCTCATTCCTAGGAAGAGGAAGAGGGGCTCGAAAGCCCCTGTTGATAATGAATCCATCTTTTTTTTCATTAGTAAACTGCTATGTATGTTCTTTTGTACTTCTTTGTCAATGTGGTTTATTTTTTTATACTGCTGTTATTCTTGATTTGTACTGTTGTGTCCTCTGATCTGTACTTCCTGTATATGTTGTGGTGTTTTGTGTTCTGTACAGAATTACTCTTCTACTATCATATCTTTTGTTAACGTTGTAATTTTTTTTTGTATGAGCTCGTTCCTAGGAAGAGGAAGAGGGGCTCGAAAGCCCCTGTTGATAATGAATCCATCTTTTTTTCATTAGTAAACTGCTATGTATGTTCTTTTGTACTTCTTTGTCAATGTGGTTTCTTTTTTTATACTGTTGTTATTCTTGATTTGTACTGTTGTGTCCTCTGATCTGTACTTCCTGTATATGTTGTGGTGTTTTGTGTTTTGTACAGAATTACTCTTCTACTATCATATCTTTTTATTAACGTTGTAATTTTTAATTTTTTTAGTATGAGCTCGTTCCTAGGAAGAGGAAGAGGGGCTTGAAAGCCCCTGTTGATAACGAATCCAATCAAGTGATTGAGAAGAAGCGTTTCAATACCACTGCAAGGTGTTCCTTGAAGGAGTTAGCTATATGTGTTGCGATGTTGAAGGACCGTCATCTTAAATTGCTTTAGACTGGAGGGCTTGGCCATCTCCCACGTTTCAGGATCACTTCTAACATCAACTGTCCTCTCATCTTCTATCTCATGTATCGTGTGGATACAGATACTATGACTCTTGATCTTGGTGATGGGTGCAAGAAATTGCAACTTACCGCTTTCGCCATGGAAATGTTGTTTGGCCTTCCTCGTGGCCCTAAGACTCCTCCGAGACCGTCAGATAATGGGCACGATGAGGCGTTGATGAAGTTGAAGGATGAGCTTGGTTTTGGAAGGACTGAGGTTATAACAACTAAGAAACTACGTGCTCTCCTTGCATAACTCGTATTGGATGAAAACAATGATGCAAAGGCTATGAAAGTTTTCTCGCTCATAATGTACATGAAGTTCATTTGTCCTGGTTATTCTGTTCGTGTTAGTAGGGAGGCTCCTATGGTTGAAGAAGTGAGCATAGAGGAGCTCTCTGATTATGATTTATGTCAGCTCCTAGTTGACGAACTGAAGCGTGCCATCATCAAATGGCAGAATGCACGTGCTGATTGGCGAGCAGTACCAGGTTGTGGTGTTTCCCTTGCTGCGATGTACTTGGACTGTCTCAATGTTTACAAGCTGAAAATCAAGGATATGCGTACTCCTCGTATCCTGTACATGGATCAAAAGACTCTTATTGAAATCGCTAATGCCGACTTTGATAAACAAGCTTCAAGTGCATCAGAGGATCCTAGGACATGGATTTTTGGGACACAACCGGTGAGCAAATGTTGCAGTACCTTTTTACTTTTTCTCATGTTGAAGCTGGTTTTTATTTTTCTTGCTTAATGATTTTTATTTTCATTATTGTTTGCAGAGTGGAAGACTGAACATGATATTGTTTACATTGAGAGGAAGTCACGACCGATGCTTAGTGAAGTCCGTCTCTTCTGGAGATATTCCTTGCAGCAAGCGTTTGATGACTGGAAGTACTAGCGGTGCTACTGTTAATGCTGAAGGAAGCACCCTAAATGTTAGTGGTGACGTATTTGCTGAGCTTGAGTTTTATCTTGGAAAGGCAATCGAGTTTTCTCGCCTTCTCCCTACAACCAGTGAACGTCTTCGCAACATTTCTGAAATGCTTCCTTCTGGACACAACTTGGATATGGATGTCCCTAAGCAAAATCTTTTATTGGAGTCTAACAGTATAAACCAGCTGCATTCTAGCCTTTCACTTGTCCAATCAAGTGTTTTGATGTTAAAGTCTTCGCAAGATGAAATTTGCAAACCCTTTTTGGAAAAGGCTCAGAGTTACATGAATGGACTGAGGAAGAAAGATGCTGCTCCTGCCGGTGATGTGCATGATCCTCATTTTGTGAGTAAAAATATCTTTTGTATCACTTTGTTTCTCAATATTTTTGTACTTCTTTTTTCCTTCATCTGAACTTCTATGAAAATATGTGCATTTTTTTAATTTCTGTGTGTTGATTTTGTATAGGAAAATTACGGTGCTGTATTGAATGAAGTCCCACTGTCTTCTCCAACGGTTGTGCAATCTACTATTCCTCCTCCAACGGTTGAAGATGAAGTTGATAGTGACAAGACTGTTTCTCAAGAGCCTCATCCCGAGGAGGAAAAGGAAGGTCTGCTTGAAGTTAATAAGATTCCCTCCCCTGAGGTGCATGAAGATCGTAATATTGAAGGTGCGGTGGTTGAAGATACTTCTTCCCATCCCTCTATTGCTGTGGACATTCAATCTGCAGGCGAAGTTCTTGTACGTGGAGATGCTATAGAAGTTGTTGCTGGAGCTGGTACGGCTGTACCAGCTGTTGAAGCTACGGATACTGAGCAAGATGGTGCTCAGTCTCCTGAATTTGAAGATGCTACATCTGATTTTGTTGCTCAGTCTCCTGCTCTTCCGGATCCCACCTGCGCAATGCAGAATGCTGTTCCTGAGGAAGGAGGATCTAAGAAACTACCATCTAATGCTGATGCAGCTGCTGTCATCATTACGCCAAGATCTTCGGCTCAAGATTTAGGCAAGAACCCATGAAGTCCGCCCCCTTAATAAGTATATGTTTGGTATTGCTTTAATTTCTATATAAAAAAAGGGCTCACTGCTGTGAGAAGGGTTCTGGGGATGTAAAGTGTTGGGCAATATGTGGGGGTAACTGTGTGTGTCGTTGCTTTCGCCAAAAACATGTGATGTAAATATTTTGAATTCGTCGTGCTAATGGTACTTCTTCGTTGCGTGGTAACTGTTTTTTCTCTCCCGAAGCAGTACTTAAACGTTTAAAAACGCCCAAAATCCATTAGATAGTTTCACATACAGTTTTTTCTGTGGGGTCACAAACGTGGTATCTATACTCCCTTTCGAACTATTGTAACACCTCTTGTATTAAGCTACAGTAATCACCTTTTAATAATGCCAAGTCATCATGATCAACAGTGCTTAATCATCATTAGTAACATATCCCTTGTCAAATTCAAATTCAAATGGAAATTCAAAACTAAAAGTGGAAAATAAAAGTGGTTTAACATAGAAACTAAAATGTTCTTAATATTGTAAATATTCCAGAGACAATTCTAAAATTGTAACCAACATTTAATAAATTAATTAGGTAACCCAAACCTCCTCTAACAGTGGCTGAGAATAATATTTAATAACCTTTTAATTAATCTAAGTCAAATATGAAATGATGATTTACCCAAACTAGTTTTTGGTGGTAGGGTACATTGTACTGCTAATTATGGACTAGGTCACACTTTGAACGAAATTCATTTGGTGCTCAAACATTTTACAAACAGAAAAGAAAAGGAAGAAAAAGAAAAAGGCCTAGTCTACTATGCACTTACCGGCCTGCCCGACACAGTGCCGGCCTAGCCCAACACCTCCCGTCCCCTTCCCCTGTTCACCACCGCACGCCGCTGTCGCCCGCACCGCGCGCCACGCCCCGGCCCCCCTTCTCCTCGCTCGACACCGCGCCTCGCCGCTCGCCGTGGGTGGATAAGAGCCCCCCTGGCTCCCCACTGGATCCTCTGGTCTCCCCCCCCTCTCCATCGCTCCTCCTTCTCCTCCTCTCTCTGTCGAACACCGTCGCCGCTCGCCACAGCCGACGCGGCCACCGGCGGCCCCGTACTCGCTGGTGTTGTCCACGAGCTCCGCCGCGGACGACCACCCCTCCTGGTGCCTCCAGACGGAGCCAAGGAGGCCTGCTGCTGCTGATTCTTCTTCCTCCCCATCTCCGGCCACCGCAAGCCCTCGCCGTCGATTCGCCGCCTTCCCTGCGCTTCCGTTCACCCAGGGGTCTTCCGTGGCCGCACGGTGAGCATCCCAGTCACCTACCCCTCTTTTCTTGCTCTGCTAGCTGCCTCATTAGCCGCTCCTGCTCCGCCCGAGCTCGGCGACGCCATTGCCGGCGTACGGCTTGAGTCACAGTCGTCCGAGACGCCACACGCCGTCCGTCGTGCTCCTGGCACGCGCAGCAGGCCGCCCTACCACTTGGCCTGCTCGAAACCTCCCCTAGTCGCAGCTCGCGTGATGGCCGAACTCCGGCGCCCGCCGCGGGCTCTACGCCGGCGAGCACCGTCCACCCCAGAACCTGCAACCGCCCTAGATCGACACGGCTCGGTGTGGCCGTTCAAAAGAACTCAACCGCGCTCGATTCGGCCCTCCGTAGCGGATTTCCGAGCTGCTCCGGCGAGAGCGCCGCCGCGGGAGGCCACTGGAGCGATTCCGGCGCCGGCCGCCAGCGTGGCAAGGCCTGGGGCCCACCTGGGTCACTGCATGTGGGTCCTGTTGACCTGTTGACCGGGTCAACGACTGACGTGGCACCCGCAGTGTATGACATGTGGGTCCCGCGTTGTTTAAAATGATTTTTATAAATAAATAAAACACTAATTAACCTGTTAATCCTAATTAAGCTAATTGGTTAACTAAAGCTGACACTGACAGTGGGTCCCACAAGTTAATTAGTTAAGTTTAATCCTCTGTTAATTAGCACTGTGAATGACATGTGGGCCCCACCTATCAGAGTTTACTCTGGTCAGCTGGTTTGACCCGCTGATGTCATGCTGATGTCAGCTGCTACTATTCTGGATAATTCGTATTTAATAATTAAAATAATTCCAGAAAATCAATAAAAACTTTAGAAAACCTTATCTTTTAATCCGTAACTCCGATGAAAATAATTTATATATGAAAAACGATCAGAAAAATGAGACGGATCCGAATACGCTACCCACATACCTGTTAGATGCCTCTAATTAACTGAACATGCAACTTTTTGCCTGTTTCAGATAAATGAATAGTGCTTGACTCTAATAAAATAAATCCAAACAAATTCCTAAAATAACTAAATGACTTAGACATGTCTTCAGGCAACCTTGCACTGCACGTTAGCCTAGCCTGCTCTGTGTTACTCCTGTTTGCTGTGCATTTATACTGTTTTCTCCCCCTCTTCTCTCTCGTTAGACCCCGCCGCAGCTCCGGAGACCGAAGACACCATTGACGACCTTGCCCTTGCCGCCGAGCAACCAGGCAAGCCCCTCCTTTGATCATCCCGATATCGCCCATTCTAATTTCCCATGCTTGCATTAGAATTGCTGCTGCTACTACTTTATCTATTCTGATGCATAGCCTGTTTATTGTAACCTGCTGTTGATAATTACCTGCATATCCTAAACTGCTTAGTATAGGCTGGGTAGAGACCTATCAGTGACCCCGCTAGACCCGACTGCCCCGCTGGATTATCTGAAGACCCGATCAACGGGATTGAAGACCAGGCACCGCACATCACCCCCCCTTAGTTGTAACGACACTGCAGCATTATTATCGAGTGCCAAGGGTGATATCTCGTGTAGCACTTCTGATGTTAACTCTGTAGAGTAGCTATTCGGTCGTGGTCATCGAGGGTGATTCCTCCTTCACCGCTTCCGATAACGACGCCGTCATACAACACCTCAAGTGTGAACCCAGCGAGGGTGATTCCTCCGAGTTCACCTTGACGGATACATCGAGTAGGAATCCAACGAGGGTGATACCTCGGATTCCCCTGATGTTATGGTCACACGGATACTTGGACTGTACTATTGTTACTTGGAAAGGCGGGTCGACCCTGAAGGGTACCCGCGTGTGATGTGAAGACGGGTTGCCTGTATGGTGCCCGAGTGATGAATACGAGGCGCGGCCGGGTATTCTTAACCCTTGCAGCAAGTCCTCGAGACGGGGCGACGGGGTCACATCTTTCGTGAGTCTCTGCTCGTTACCGTAAGCCCAAGGTACTAACGATTTGGATATTTGATCCGGGCAGGCCTCTGGCCTGATAGCACTAACCATCATGTGGGCATAGTATGGGCGTTCTGCATCGTAGCATCAGCCGACAATTCTGTCAGACGTCCAGTTCAGCATTGTGGCACGGTCGGATCGTACCGACCCTCCGAGGCGGTGCTGGTATCCACCCTGCACACAACGACCCGGAGTGCACAGGGCGATGGCCCAAGACCCCTGAGTGCTTAGGATGTAGACCGGCGGGGACCTCTCTGCTGAGCTTTAGGTAGGGCTGCGGTGTATCGTTTGGCCGAGGCCGGGCATGACCCGGAAAAGTGTGTCCGGTCGGAGTTAAGCGAGCATGGTGGGTAAGTTGGTGCACCCCTGCAGGGAAGAACACTTCTATCGATAGCCGGTCCTACGGTAAAGGACACTCGGAGTTGTATCCTGATCGATACAGCTAGAACATGAGATGAGACCTGGATATATGGCTCTGGGATGGCTTCTCGCAGGGAGTCGAGAAGGGATCTCAGGACGAGGTTGATGACTGTATGGCTCTGGGATTGCTTTCTCGCTGGGAGTCGAGAAAGGATCTCTGGGTGAGGTTGAGACTTAAGGATACTGCTACATTATATGGTACTGTCTACACTCTTCTAATGCTGCAAGACCTCTGAAGATGCTAGTCTTCGATAGGACTAGGCCCCTCTCTATTCTGGCATTTCTGCAGCCCAGTCCACATATACAGCCTCCCTTTGAAAATGTTGCATATGTAGTGTAGGTCCTTGCTTGCTGAGTACTTCTGAGTACTCACGGTTGCTTTGTTTTCCTTTTCTCCCGATATCAGTTTGACGTGACCAAGAGGACGGAGCCCCTGAGACAGATGCCCCGTCGATCGACTACTACTACTACCCCGAGGATGATTACTTCTACGAGCTGACTGACGACCAGGAGTAGGTTCGGAGGGTCCCAGGCAGGAGGCCTACGCCTTTCGATCGTAGTGTTTTATTTTGCCCCGCCTTTCTAAAGGCCTTTCTGTTTCTGTTTCATACCTGTACTCAGATATCTGATGCTTCCGCTGACGCTTGTACGCAAGCTTATGTATTCGAGCCCTCGAGGCCTCTGGCTTGTAATATAAAGCTTGTATGACTTTATTTATGTTTTAGAGTTGTGTTGTGATATCTTCCCGTGAGTCCTTACGCTTGATCGTGTGCATTTGCGTGTATGATTAGCGCACAATTAAGCCGGGGGCGTCACAAGTTGGTATCAGAGCCGACTGCCTGTAGGAATCCCCCTTTCCAACTCGTTGACCGAAGTTGAGTCTAGTGGTCTAAAAACTGTTTTACTAACTTGGCTGTGTGGCTTACGGGTCCACCACGCCATATGGGTGGTATTAGTATCTTTTACTCCTCGACCTTTACTCTGGGACTCTGATCTCTCTTCTATTCGGGTTAAATTTTTTACTAACTCCAACATTAGGTTCTCGTAATCACGTCCACCCGGAGAGCTGGATATCTGTGCGATTTCCCTGATATTGATCTGATTAGTCTGATAATCATTTTCCTTTCCATTGTTTTGTTTAACCTTTCTTTCTAAGTTGTATTATACTCCGAGTTGTCATTCGATAAGACCGGATTCTGCATCAGAGTGCACACGGAGAGTAGGATCCAACAAGTTGATCGATCATCTGTGTTTTCTAAACTCGACTTGAGGTTGGGTTATCATCAGATCCGTGTTCGTGAAGAGGATATTTCGAAGACTGCATTTGTTACTCGCTATGGCTCCTACGAGTACACTGTAATGTCATTTGGCTTAACAAATTCTCCAGCCACATTCTCCCGTCTGATGAATTACATCTTCATGGATTACCTCGACAAGTTCGTCGTGGTATATCTGGATGATATTCTGGTATATTCGAAGAATAAGGAAGAACATGCTGAACACCTCCGTCTAGTACTGGAAAGGCTCCGAGAACATCAGTTGTATGCCAAATACTCCAAATGTGAATTCTGGCTTTCTGAAGTAACCTACCTTGGTCATGTGATTTTGAAAGATGGCATTGCCGTTAACCCAGAACGAGTTCAGGCTATTCTTGACTGGACTCCTCCGAAGAACGTCAAGCAAATCAGAAGTTTTCTCGGCCTTGCAAGTTATTGCCGTCGTTTTGTCGAGAATTTTTCAAAGATTGCTAAGCCTTTGACTGATCTACTTCACAAAGGCGTTAAGTTCGAATGGACCGAAAAATGCCAGGAAAGTTTCCAGACACTCAAAGACAAGCTGACATCTGCCCCAGTACTATCTCCTCCAGACTCTCGCAAAGACTTTGTGATTTATTGTTACGCATCCCGTGAAGGATTAGGCTGTGTCCTAATGCAAGAGCGTAAAGTGATTGCTTATGGCTCTCGTCAGTTGCGCCCACATGAAGAGAATTATCCGGTACATGATCTAGAACTAGCTGTTGTGATCTATGCATTGCAGTTGTGGCGACATTACCTTCTCGGTAATCGTTGCGAGATCTACACGGATCATAAAAGTCTGAAGTACTTGTTTACTCAACCATCTCTAAACCTCCGTCAGCAAAGATGGATGGAGGCCATTGCGGACTATGATTTGGGTATTTCCTATACCCCTGGCAAGGCTAACGTGATGGCTGATGCCTTAAGCCGCAAGTCCTATTGCGACAACCTCATGGTTAGGCGAGCTCAACCTCGTCTTTTTGAAAAACTGTGCAAGCTGAATCTGCGTATTGTTCCACAGGGCTCTCTAAATAACCTTGTGATACAACCAGATCTTGAGAAAGCTGTTAAGAATGCGCAAGCTAAAGATGCTGAAATTGATCTCATGAAGAAAGATCTTCACCTTCAAAAGTACAGGGATTTCTCGCTGTCTGAAGATGGAACCTTGTATTTCAGAAACCGCATTGTGGTACCTCGCTTCGAACTCATGACTGACAAGGTCATGAAGGAGGCACATGATACCCCGCTGTCTATTCATCCGGGTAGCACCAAGATGTATCATGATCTCCGTCAAAGGTACTGGTGGTCTAAAATGAAGTAGGATATTGCTCGATATGTTGCTGAATGTGATGTGTGTCGTCGCGTTAAAGCAGAACATCAAAAGCCGGCTGGAATTCTGCAACCACTTCCTATTCCTTTATGGAAATGGGATAAGGTTCAGATGGATTTCATTACAGGACTTCCCAGGTCACAGAAGTGTCATGATGCTATTCTTGTCGTCGTCGATCAACTTTCCAAAGTTGCACACTTTCTGCCTGTCAAAGAAACTATCACTGCTAGTCAGTTAGCAGAGTTGTATATCTCCAGAATTGTTTCACTCCACGGTATTCCGAAGGAGATTAGTTCGGACCGTGGCGGTCTTTTCACCTCAAAGTTCTGGGAAAGTTTCCAAACAGCTATGGGAACTCATATTACCTGGAGTTCAGCTTATCACCCCCAATCCCAAGGCCAAGTCGAGCGAGTCAATCAAGTGCTTGAAGACATGCTTCGGGCTTGTGTTATTTCTTTCGGTAAGAAGTGGGAAGAATCTCTTCCATATGCCGAATTCTCTTACAACAACAGCTATAAAGCCAGTTTGAAGATGGCCCCCTTCGAAGTACTCTATGGACGTAAGTGTCGAACCCCTCTGAATTGGTCAGAAACTGGGGAACGACCGCTCGTGGGTCCGGATATTATTCTACACGCCGAAGAACAAGTCCGTATCGTTTGAGAAAATCTCAAGGCGGCTCAGGACCGCCAGAAGAGCAACTATGATCAGAAACGATGGGGTTTGACTTATCAACCTGGTGATCAAGCTTATCTTCGTGTCACTCCTATGAAGGGCACTCACCGTTTCGGAATCAAGGGCAAGCTAGCTCCACGCTACGTTGGTCCTTTCCGCATTGTTGCTAGACGTGGTCAAGTGGCGTATAAATTGGAATTGCCGCCGCAATTCTCCCATATCCACGACGTCTTCCATGTGTCGCAACTTCGTAAATGCTTCAAGGAATCTCCGCACCGAGCTGTGGATCACGAAATACTCGAATTGCATGATGATCTTTCTTATAAGGAGCACCCGATCCGCATTCTCGATGAAGCTGAACGTCGGACCCGCCAAAAGGTTACCAAGTTCCTCAAAGTGCAGTGGTCAAATCATACTGAAGGTGAAGCCACTTGGGAACGCGAGGATAATCTTCGTGCGGAATACCACGAACTTTTTCCTTCTACCTCTTAATTCTCGGGACGAGAATTCTTGTTAGTGGAGGAGATTTGTAACACCCCTTGTATTAAGCTACAGTAATCACCTTTTGATAATGCCAAGTCATCATGATCAACAGTGCTTAATCATCATTAGTAACATATCCCTTGTCAAATTCAAATTCAAATGGAAATTCAAAACTAAAAGTGGAAAATAAAAGTTGTTCAACATAGAAACTAAAATGTTCTTAATATTGTAAATATTCCAGAGACAATTCTAAAATTGTAACCAACATTTAATAAATTAATTAGGTAACCCAAATCTCCTCTAATAGTGGCTGAGAATAATATTTAATAACCTTTTAATTAATCTAAGTCAAATATGAAATGATGATTTACCCAAACTAGTTTTTGGTGGTAGGGTACATTGTACTGCTAATTATGGACTAGGTCACACTTTGAACGAAATTCATTTGGTGCTCAAACATTTTGCAAACAGAAAAGAGAAAGAAAAACAGAAAAGAAAAGGAAGAAAAAGAAAAAGGCCTAGTCTACTATGCACTTACCGGCCTGCCCGACACAGTGCCGGCCCAGCCCAACACCTCCCGTCCCCTTCCCCTGTTCACCACCGCACGCCGCTGTCGCCCGCACCGCGCGCCGCGCCCCGGCCCCCCCTTCTCCTCGCTCGACACCGCGCCTCGCCGCTCGCCGTGGGTGGAGAAGAGCCCCCCTGGCTCCCCACTGGATCCTCTGGTCTCTCCCACTCTCCATCGCTCCTCCTTCTCCTCCTCTCTCTGTCGAACACCGTCGCCGCTCGCCGCAGCCGACGCGGCCACCGGCGGCCCCGTACTCGCTGGTGTTGTCTACGAGCTCCGCCGCGGACGACCACCCCTCCTGGTGCCTCCAGACGGAGCCAAGGAGGCCTGCTGCTGCTGATTCTTCTTCCTCCCCATCTCCGGCCACCGCAAGCCCTCACCGTCGATTCGCCGCCTTCCCTGCGCTTCCGTTCACCCAGGGGTCTTCCGTGACCGCACGGTGAGCATCCCAGTCACCTACCCCTCTTTTCTTGCTCTGCTAGCTGCCTCATTAGCTGCTCCTGCTCCGCCCGAGCTCGGCGATGCCATTGCCGGCGTACGGCTCGAGTCACAGTCGTCCGAGACGCCACACGTCGTCCGTCGTGCTCCTGGCACGTGCAGTAGGCCGCCCTACCACTTGGCCCGCTCGAAACCTCCCCTAGTCGCAGTTCACGTGATGGCCGAACTCCGGCGCCCGCCGCGGGCTCAACGCCGGCGAGCACCGTCCACCCCAGAACCTGCAACCGCCCTAGATCGACGCGGCTCGGTGTGGCCGTTCAAAAGAACTCAACCGCGCTCGATTCGGCCCTCCGTAGTGGATTTCCGAGCTGCTCCGGCGAGAGCGCCGCCACGGGAGGCCACCGGAGCGAATCCGGCGCCGGCCGCCAGCGTGGCAAGGCCTGGGGACCACCTGGGTCACTGCATGTGGGTCCCGTTGACCTGTTGACCGGGTCAACGACTGACGTGGCACCCGCAGTGTATGACATGTGGGTCCCGCGTTGTTTAAAATGATTTTTATTAATAAATAAAACACTAATTAACCTGTTAATCCTAATTAAGCTAATTGGTTAACTCAAGCTGACACTGACAGTGGGTCCCACAAGTTAATTAGTTAAGTTTAATCCTCTGTTAATTAGCACTGTGAATGACATGTGGGCCCCACCTGTCAGAGTTGACTCTGGTCAGCTGGTTTGACCCGCTGATGTCATGCTGACGTCAGCTGCTACTATTCTGGATAATTCGTATTTAATAATTAAAATAATTCCAGAAAATCAATAAAAACTTTAGAAAACCTTATCTTTTAATCCGTAACTCCGATGAAAATAATTTATATATGAAAAATGATCAGAAAAATGAGACGGATCCGAATACACTACCCACATACCTGTTAGATGCCTCTAACTAACTGAACATGCAACTTTTTGCCTGTTTCATATAAATGAATAGTGCTTTGACTGTAATAAAATAAATCCAAACAAATTCCTAAAATAACTAAATGACTTAGACATGTTTTTAGGCAACCCTGCACTGCACGTTAGCGTAGCCTGCTCTGTGTTACCCCTGTTTGCTGTGTATTTATACTGTTTCCTCCTCCTCTTCTCTCTCGTTAGACCCCGCCGCAGCTCCGGAGACCGAAGACACCATTGACGACCTTGCCCTTGCTGCCGAGCAACCAGGCAAGCCCCCCCTTTGATCATCCCGATATTGCCCATTCTAATTTCCCATGCTTGCATTAGAATTGCTGCTGCTACTGCTTTACCTATTCTGATGCATAGCCTGTTTATTGTAACCTGCTGTTGATAGTTACATGCATATCCTAAACTGCTTAGTATAGGCTGGGTAGAGACCTATCAGTGACCCCGCTAGTCCTGACTGCCCCGCTGGATTATCTGAAGACCCGATCAACGGGATTGAAGACCAGACCCCGGCACCGCACATCACCCCCCCCCCTTAGTTGTAACGACACTGCAGCGTTACTATCGAGTGCCGAGGGTGATACCTCGTGTAGCACTTCTGATGTTAACTCTGTAGAGTAGCTATTCGGTCGTGGTCATCGAGGGTGATTCCTCCTTCACCGCTTCTGATAACGACGCCGTCGTACAACACCTCAAGTGTGAACCCAGCGAGGGTGATTCCTCCGAGTTCACCTTGACGGATACATCTAGTAGGAATCCAACGAGGGTGATACCTCGGATTCCCCTGATGTTATGGACATACGGATACTTGGACTGTACTATTGTTACTTGGAAAGGCGGGTCGACCCTGAAGGGTACCCGCGTGTGCAGGGCCGGGCCCATAGTGGTGCCAAATGTGCAGCCCGCACGGGGCCCACAATTTTGGGGGGCCCAAAATTTTGTATATAGGCCTAGTAGTATTTCGCAAAAAAAAAATCCTAGGCGCTGGAGCTGGACCTGAGTCGATCGGGAGCTGGAGCTGGGCCTCGAGGCCATGCGCAGGAGCGCTGGTGCTCGATCGATCTTACGATCGATAATATGGAAACGCTACCCTCGGTCAAAAAAAAAACAGGATCCCTACAGAAGTCCATCGGGATCGTTTCATCTCCCGATCTGGAGACTGGTCGCATCGGCTTCGCTACAGGAAACAGGATCGTCTCGTCGCCTTCGCCTCATCAGATCGATCGGATTCAGGCCGCTGCCGCTGTTGCCTTCCTAGCTTCCTCTTCCAAATTTCAGACTCATCGCCTCGTCAGATCGATCCGTGACCAACTCCAGCCTCCAGGTGCTTAGCGAGTCCTCCTTTCCGATTAACTTCGGTTCCTACTCCTAATTCCTAATTTCCTAATTAACTTTTGGTAGGGATCATTACTTTGTTAGAGATTGGATAAGGATAGTTTGAAATCTTCTTGTGTTAATCTTGAGGCTGCCCTTATGAAGGATAAACAATCTGATATTGATTCCAATGATCTGTTTGTTGAGTTGAAGTTTCTTCAAAATTTCATGCCCAAACAAAATATCGGACCTGTTGAAATTCTAATTTTTTTAAAGAGGCATGATTGTTTTCCCAATGCAAGTATTGCATATAGAGTTCTGTTGACCATTCTTGTGACAGTTGCATCGGCAGAAAGAAGTTTTTCTAAATTGAAGCTATTGAAGTCCTATATGCGTACTACTATGACACAACAAAGACTCAATGATTTGGCCACAATAGCACTTGAGAGTGAAGTGTTGGAGAAGATTGATTACGAGGATATCATTGAAGATTTCATTTCAAAGAATACTAAAAGAATGATGTTGTTCAAATAAATAACAACAGGGAGTTGAATAGGTATGATTTTTTATATGTCCAATTGTTATGTAAGACATTATATTATATACATTATAAAAAAAATCTGCGAGATATATATGCATTATAATTGCTCGTTAGTTCATTTTTTAGTGAGATAGGGCCCCATTTTTTAGTTTCGCACAGGGCCCCGGATTTTACCGGCCCGGCCCTGCGCGTGTGATGTGAAGACGGGTTGCCTGTATGGTGCCCGAGTGATGAATACGAGGCGCGGCCGGGCATTCTTAACCCTTGCAGCAAGTCCTCGAGACGGGGCGACGGGGTCACATCTTTCATGAGTCTCTGCTCGTTACCGCAAGCCCAAGGTACTAACGATTTGGATATTTGATCCAGGCAGGCCTCTGGCCTGATAGCACTAACCATCACGTGGGCATAGTATGGGCGTTCTGCATCGTAGCATCAGCCGACAGTTCTGTCAGACGTCCAGTTCAGCATTATGGCACGGTCGGATCGTACCGACCCTCCGAGGCGGTGCTGGTATCCACCCTGCACACAATGACCCGGAGTGCACAGGGCGATGGCCCAAGACCCCTGAGTGCTTAGGATGTAGACCGGCGGGGACCTCTCTGCTGAGCTTTAGGTAGGGCTGCGGTGTATCGTTTGGCCGAGGCCGGGCATGACCCGGAAAAGTGTGTCCGGTCGGAGTTAAGCGAGCGTGGTGGGTAAGTTGGTGCACCCCTGCAGGGAAGAACACTTCTATCGATAGCCGGTCCTACGGTAAAGGACACTCGGAGTTGTATCCCGATCGATACAGCTAGAACATGAGATGAGACCTGGATATATGGCTCTGGGATGGCTTCTCGCAGGGAGTCGAGAAGGGATCTCAGGATGAGGTTGATGACTGTATGGCTCTGGGATTGCTTTCTCGCAGGGAGTCGAGAAAGGATCTCTGGGTGAGGCTGAGACTTAAGGATACTGCTACATTATATGGTACTGTCTACACTCTTCTAATGCTGCAAGACCTCTGAAGATGCTAGTCTTCGATAGGACTAGGCCTACTCTCTATTCTGGCATTTCTGCAGCCCAGTCCACATATACAGCCTCCCTTTGAAAATATTGCATATGTAGTGTAGATCCTTGCTTGCTGAGTACTTCTGAGTACTCACGGTTGCTTTGTTTTCCTTTTCTCCCGATATCAGTTTGACGTGACCAAGAGGACGGAGCCCCTGAGACAGATGCCCCGTCGATCGACTACTACTACTACCCCGAGGATGATTACTTCTACGAGCTGACTGACGACCAGGAGTAGGTTCGGAGGGTCCCAGACAGGAGGCCTACGCCTTTCGATCGTAGTGTTTTATTTTGCCCCGCCTTTCTAAAGGCCTTTCTATTTCTGTTTCATATCTGTACTCAGATATCTGATGCTTCTGCTGATGCTTGTACGCAAGCTTATGTATTCGAGCCCTCGAGGCCCCTGGCTTGTAATATAAAGCTTGTATGACTTTATTTATGTTTTAGAGTTGTGTTGTGACATCTTCACGTGAGTCCTTAGGCTTGATCGTGTGCATTTGCGTGTATGATTAGCGCACGATTAAGCCGGGGGCGTCACAACTATTTCCCTGTGGGGTATATATACTTCTCTTGATGATCAATCTGTACTTCCCTTAGAAGCATGACTGTACTTCATTTAATGTGTACTCGAACTTCCATTTGTTACCTCTTTTTCATACATTTACTACACTTGGATGCATCTGTACTTCCCTAGATTAGGATATGTAGTAGTCATTGTTTGGTATAAATTTGTCTTGAACTGTTATTCAGATTCAACTGTAATGTTCCTATTTTGTTGCCAGTTTGTTTGTACTTCTCTGAATGAGAAATTGTACTGCTGTAGTTCCCTACCTATTTTGTTGCCAGTTTGTTTGTACTTCTCTGAATTAGAAATTTTACTTCTGCACTTCCCTACATATTGTTGCTAGTTTGTACTTCTGAATGCACTGCTCGTATTGTTGCCAGTTTGTCTGTACTTCTGTGAGTTTGAAATTGTACAGCTGAACTTCCCTATATATTTGATCTGAACTTCCTGTTTCCCTCGTTTGTACTCTGTCGAATTCATATTTGTACTTCTTACTTTTTTTTTAAATTTTCCCTCATGTCATGTCTATTTTGTTTTTTTCAGTTGCAGATGATTATTTTCTGAATGCGCCAAATGAAATTCCTTACGCCATTGAAAAATTCTATGATATTGTTACGCTAGTTGGGGAGAGATACGAGTTTGCGTAAGTTTCTGTTGCATACTTTCTAACATGATTGAATTTCTTCTTATTTATGTACTCTGATGGTTATATTTTTTTCTGTCTTGTTTGTTGATTTTCCTTATTTTTTCAGGAATGAGTATATGTTCGAGGGTGATGACTGTCAAGCAACTGTTTTCCAAATTGCTGAATCCTTCAGGCCACGTGGCATGCTTGGGTCTGAAACAGCTTCAGTTGGAATCCACCTTCTCAGGAAGAAATACTTGGATTCTTTTAAGCTGATTGTGCCTTATTGGGTATCCATAAGTAGTCATCCCTTCATACTACTGTTATATGTTATATGTTTTTTATTTGTTTTCCTTTGTTATAGATTCTTACTGTATTGTGCAGAGTAAGCTATATCGTGGAGATTTCGACAAGTCTTTTAGGAGGTGCTTTAGAAAAACTGGTGTTGAGCGTATCGACAATTATTCTGTTGTAAGAATTTATTCGATGTTTTGTTACTGATTTTATTGTCTTTTTGTACTATATACAGTGTTTATTTACCTTTTTTTGTTGTTGCTAGATTGTTTTTCCAACATTGGATCCACCACCGGATGTCAATGGCGTTGGTCATTGGGTTGTTGTTGCTCTGTGTCGTGAGAAAGATAAAGAATGTTTCCAGTATTTTGATTCATTCTTTGATGTTAAGCATTCAGCTGGCTGGGATATTTTTTTAAAAATGGTGACGAACATTAAGGCGGCCTGGGCAATTGCTTCTCAGGACATGCCCGATGAGCCGCTAAATCCTTTGTCCTTAGAAGGGTTCAGAACTAATTATATGAGGGGCCCCATGCAGAATAACCCGTAAGTAATTTCACAATGTTAAATACATATTTCAATGTTGTTTTATGATCTATTATGTTCTTCTGTTTTTAAAACACTTATTTTTTCCCAGTCGGGATTGTGGCTTTTTCATGCTCCAACTTGCCAATTCATGGGATGGTGAAAGGCACACGGATTTCTGCGCAGATGACATCGACAGTATGAAGAAGACTATGCTTTGGAGCTGGTCAATGTCTCCTGTTTTCCGTATAAATTTTAAACGGCTGTTTGGCTATGATCCATTTAAGCATCCTAGGCTTTATTTCTTTTTTATGTCAAATATGTTTTGCATTTTTATCTCTGATATAATTCCTTGGCACTTCCATTATTTTTACTCCTTGTCTTCTTGTATGTGTACTTCTCTCGTTCGTCTTAGTTTTTTTTTTCGAGTGACCAGTCTGTGTTTCTTATGTCTTTTTGCTCTTGTATATTTTTGGTATTCTTTTAGGTGAAGATTTGGACAAGGATTTACAAGAATTTCAACTGTTTGAGACACAGGTGTGTACGCCTGAAGTCACTAACGTTGGCAGCCAAACTGGTGTGCCACATAGGGAGTCTCTTAAAGCTGTTTCAAGGGAAGTTAAGGCATTGAAATCTGATTTTAAGACACCAACTCGGTCCAGTCTATCAGTATTAAGCTTGGATTCTGAAAGTGAAGCTGACTCGGCTGATGATTTTGTCACGAGGAATACTAGATCAGGTCATATGGTCTTAACCCCTAAGAAGAAGGATAAACAAGTTGCTGCTCCTAGGAAAAGAGATCCTGCATTGTTGTCGGCTAATATTACGTCAACTAAGAGGACATCCAAAAGGACGAAGAAATGGTGCGATCGTGTTGAGCCACTCAAACTTTCTTTGTTTCCCCATCTTCAGGCCGCTCGTCTTCTGAGAGAATTTGTTCTCAGCGACTATGCGAAGGAGAGGTACGAAAAGTAAGGCAACTAACTTGACTTCCTTTTTTGTTTGCTTGTGCTTCCATTTTTATCTATACTTCTGTCATGTCTTGTTATGTACTTCCCAGACATGCACACTTGTCTTTCTGTTGGTTGCCTCATCTGTACTTCCCTGATATCTGCTCTAACACATATTTTTGTTTTTTTCTTTGGTGCAGAACAATATTCTGCCGGTTTCCTCATGGATTGTGCAGAGATGGTGTGCAACTTGATACAAATATCACAGGTGGAGAATTGTCACAAGTGTTCGCTGAATATGGTGAGATCGAGGGTGAATTAATGGGATTCATCATAGACCATTGGAAGAAAGATAACACGTACTGTCAAGTTTTTGCTTCTACAACTCGTGTACTTCTCAGCCCGTACTTCATGACGGTAACCATAAGTCTATAACTCTTTTTTGCAGTTTGCTTAATATTTTTTTGTACATAACTGTCATTATTTTAAATTGTGTAAGTAATTTTATTTTTTTGTTTATGTGCAGTACGTTCTCTATATGGAAAACTTTAGATCAAAGGGAGAGTTTGATGTCAAAGCAGCTGCGTCCATGTACAAGCAGTTTGTTAGGCGGCAGGATAACATTGCCCGAGCAAATATGGTTAGGATGTCCTTTTATTGGAATTTTGTTCTTGTTTTGTTTGGCTCTTTTGTAGTTTCGTTCACTTAATGATTTAGCCATCCTTCTTGTTGCAGATTTTAATGACTTATTGCAACCAGATTCCTGATTATAGAGATTCTCATTATGTGCTGTACGTCATGAACAAGCTAGTACCGTGGCACATTTGATATCCTTGACTCCTATCCATGGCCTCGAAAAGGGAAAAAACCATCTCGGAGCTCCTTCCACTCTGATACTATAGAGATCGTAAGTGCTAATTTGTTTAGGGCTGATGCAGTTATTTTGTCTTTTGCCCTCACATTCGGCTGATTATGCAGCTCTTTTTGTTCTTTATTTGTCTCTATCCTTTACAGGCCAGAAGAATGGTCTTGCTGATGCAAGAAGTGTACTCGAAACATCAGTATGATAAGTATGGGCATCCAAATTGGCCAGTTGTTTCCAAGAAACCAAATTACATCAATGTTCCGAAACAGGGTCCTCTTCAATGTGGCTTTTACTGCCTTAAGTTTGCCGCGGAATATGATGGTGACAAGCTTGTTAATCGTTTCCGAGATTGCGATGTATGTATTTACAGCAAACTAATATATCATTTTGTACCTGTTTAATTCTTTTTTGTTCAGTTTGCCTGAAGTTCTTTTATGTTATCTTTACAGCCTGCCATTGATGACTGGAAGGCGGAGTATCTCTACTCGTGTGTTTTTAATGCAGATAACACTATCCCCGTCAGTGAGTTGCCAGCTGAGATTCAGGATTTGGCTCCCGGTGTTTTTGGTTTGTCTACTCAAGGAGACCTTCTTTTGAAGCTACTCTCACTGGCGAAGTAGCAGCCATTCTTATTCATACTCATTTTCTGTGATTTTAACTTGTAATTTCGAACAGACAATTCAGTTTGTTTATGACATTTGAGGGTTATTATTAGCATTGTCGATTGCTATAACTTAAGTTGTATTTAATTTTTTCTCACATTGAACTCTTCTATATCCTTTGATTTTAGATTGTTATCGACTTGTATTTTTCACTCATGTACTTTGAGTGATTGTATAAATCTGTAATACTTCCTCCAATTCTGAAGTTCCTTAACTTTTGTGTGTGTACTTCCTGCGCATTCTATTTAGTACTTCCGTAGAGCCCACACAATTTATAGCGTTTTAATTTTTTCTTTGCACTTCCCTTATCTCTTAGTTGTCCTTCCTTCTGACTGTATCTGTACTGCCCATGTTTATAACTTTGTGTACTTCCATTATTAATAATAGAATTCATATTTTTTTCTTAAATTATCTTTTTGTTCGTATTTGTTTATTAGTTCGAAATATGCATGCCTACAAAAAGAGAATCAACATAACTATCTGTTTTTGTACGTTCTACAATATTAACTATGAATGAGATTTATTAATTCTTAAACACGTGCAAAATCCATCCGTTTAATAGATACAAGGCCTGGAAAACAGTTCTACTATTTTATGAGCCCAAAATACAGCCCATTGGTAGTGCGTGGCGGCCGCTCCATCGGTCTATGTGTTGACGCACCGCCTCCCCCGCATTCCACGTGTTGAACTACCAGCTTCCCCTCTATAAAGTAACCCGCTCCTCGTTTAGTTCTCCACTTCCCCACTTCCACCGTAACAAAAAACCCCACCTCTCTCACGTCCCATCAGCAACCGCATTTCTGCGCACAACTCCGTCGATGGAACTTCCCAAGACCGACGTGGGTGATGCAACTCCTCCACGCGCTGGCGTCTCTCCCAAGGAGGCGGCGGTGAGCACCGCGTCCGTCGTTGTAGGCGCTGATGGTTCCAGGGACGCCGTCGCTTCTGGAAAGAAGCCCGTCGCCAAGATCGACATGACTGACCTCTCAGACTATGTCATGCCCTACGAGAAGGGCTATTGGTCTTCCGATGGTGGTGATTCAAGTGCTCCACGTGCCGCCGTCTCGGCCGCGGCGGCGGCGGTTACCACCAAGTTCGCCGAGGGTTCATCCCGCGCCGTCGCTTCTGCAAAGAAGCCCGCCCCCAAGTTCGACATCTCCAACTATCTGTTGCCCTACGACGAGGGCTATTGGAGCTCCGATGGGGGTGATGCGAGTCATCCACGCGCCGTGGGTGGCGTTGTGCCTCCTGCAAAGGCTGAGGTCTCCTCTGAGACTCTTGAGAAGGCCGACGTCGTCTCCAATGCTTGTCCGAGCAATAAGAGGAAGTACATTCCACCCGACTATGGCCTTGGTGAGGACTCCAGCAGCGGTGACTATGAGTTGGAGGTTAGTATTGTGAACCCTAAACCCTAGTAGTATATCTTCAAACCAATCTTAGTTTATTTCCCTTTTTTATTGATCTAGTTTCGTGTATTTCTGTCTAATTATTATATCTGAACTTCTTATTTTGGTAGAACCGAACTTCTATTATTCAAGATCTGAACTTACTATTTGTTTTTTTGTTTTACTCTTCAAATCAATCTCAGTTTATTTCTGAACTTCCTGTATATCTGTCTATTTAGTATATCTGAACTTCGTACTTTTGCTAGATCTGAACTTCTATGATTATAGATATGAACTTCCTAATGTTTTTTCTAGTTATAAGTTAGTATATCTGAACTTGATGTCTTTGTAGATCTGAACTTCTAGGTTTGGGAATCCGAACTTCCTCCTATATTTTCGTCTACTAGTATGTTAGAATATCTGAACTTCTTTCTTTCTTTCTGTTTTACTTATTTGCATTACTGTTTTAGCTACGAACTAACTTTATATTATCGTATCTATGTTTCACATTTATTTTTTGTCCCTTTTAAAACTTAATCTGAAGCCTTGCATTTCTGTTTCATGCAGTACAAGTTTGATGATTCAGTGAATGAGTATAACGAGAAGAGTTATGCGACAAAGGTTTTTCAGGATCTGGATGAAGGGATGCACAACCGTATGCTCACTGTTGCTATTGCCGGCAGGTATCATTGCCCTTTTGACCAGCAGATCATGGGCTCTGACATCACCAGTGTTGGCCAGCATGCTCATGCATTGGGGATTGTTGGCACCAGCAAGATTACACCTAAGAGCAGGGCAGAGCATAAGGCACTGTATGAGTCCCTCCAGAGCCAAGGCAAAGTCCATAGGAAGAAGGACGGTGGTGCTGGACCATCAAAGAAGAAGAGGAAGAGGGCGAAGTACCTGAAGCACAACAAGTTTCAGTAGATCTGTGCTTGCTATTTTAAAATAGTGGCTAAATATTAGTCACAAGTATCAGTCTGTCGTCATCTGTGTTTCTGTTCTTATGTTGGTGACCTTCTGTTTAATCAGGTGCTATGGTTGCATGTGTGTTGAACTTATGTAATATGTGGTGAACTATGTGTTTTATCTATGTTTATGTGAACTTAAGTTTGATGCTATAATTTGCACACTACTGGTTTTAGTACCAGAATTGGCTATTCTCATTTTTTAGATTGTACAATTTCGTCGATGTTTTGGACTTGCTCTTATATTTACTGTCGGTACTTCGCCGCCCTCATGATTGAACTTCCTCTATTATAGTAACTTGAAGAAGAAAAATATGCAATTGTCTTGTTAAGGCGCAGGAAAATATTTTTCTGTTGTTTCTGTATTGTTACTTCTTAATTTCAATTTAAAAAAAATAACTGCACTCCCGTGTTGGGCAACACCGCACTTCCCTATTGAATAAAACTGCACTCCCCTGTTGAATAAAACTGCACTTCTGTACACTTTCCATTGTACACTAGCACAATACCCGTGCTTTGTCACGGAGCAAAACACCATTTGACATGAACCAGCCCATAATGTAATTAAGTGAATTAGACATCAAACGAACAAGGCATTACATAATATTTTAAGGATATTTAACTTGTTGAGTGAATTCATTTGTTTTGGTGAAACATTTGTTGCCATGTGAGATATAAATGACAAGGGCATAGATTGCTTCCCATTTGTTAGATATAAATCGAACGGTCGTGGATGAAAGATGGCAGGCACACCATCATCACCAAAGGTGGTTTTTATAGGACTAGAGATAATGTACTACTGTGCTAAACTGCATTGCACTTCCTCTATAACAAAACTGCACTTCCTCGTTGACAAAATTGCACTTCCTCGTTGACAAATTTAAGACAAGCCTCATTTAAACCTGCTGCTCCTCCTAACTAGTGGTGGTGTTGTTCCTGTTTCTTCTTCTTCTTCTTTCTATTTCCTTTTGCTGACCCTCCTTGGTGGCACTAGTGGTGTTTCTGCTTTCGTTTCCGATCCTCCTTGTTGCTTCCTTGTACTCACCCTCGTAGGTTCTTGTGCTGCTGTCGCTGCTTCTTCTTCTTCATGTTGTTTCTTTTTGCTGACCCTCCTTGGCGGTGCTGCTGGTGTTTCCATCTGTTCTTGTTGCTTACTTTTTCTGCCTCTCGTAGATGGTTGTTTTGCTGCTCTTAGTTCTTCTTCATCTTCTTTGTCGTCTTCTTGGTCATCTTCTTCGTCGTCTTCTTTGTCTTCATCACCATCTTCTTCACCATCTTCTTCTTCTTCTTCTTCTTCTTCTTCTTCTTCTTCTTCGTCTTCTTCTTCGGTTTCTTCAATTTCTTCATCAGTGTCAGATTTTTTACTTTTTATTTTTCCTAGACTTTGTTTGTCTAATCCTTCTTGTCTGCGCAAACATGTTAGAGAGTTGTGTCCAGCTATCTTGTTGCACTGCTTGCATCTTCTATGTTTCTTTTCTTTGGTTTCACTAGGAGGCCTTCCGTCAGCAGCCGCGGCAGCAGCACGTTCAGCGGGCGTCATATTCCGTTCCGGGCATGTCCGTGCATTATGGTGCTCGTACTTCTTGCACACACTGCATTTTCTTACTTTAACGGTGTCATTTTGTTCTGTCTTCATCTCCTTTTTCTCGCTACCACCAGATTTTTTATGGTCAGCTCCTTTTCCTTTTTTCTGTGTTTCGCTTCCTTTTGTTTTTGACATAGGAGGAGGCCGCATCACCCTAGAACCCGGCTGAGGTTCAGCACAGAAATTTGGGAGGTCAGGCTCGAACTCACTGAAATCTGGCATTTCATTTTCTTCATCACTTGCTGCTGTTGAACAGCCCATTGCCTCTACTTGTTCGATTAGCTCCATGAGACCAACTTTTGCTCTTGCTCGCTGTTCGTCTGACTTTGAGCTTGCCCTAACTAGCTTCAATGCCAGTTGGAGGACTTCATTGTGCTTGTACACAATTTGAGACCCATCATATGCAATTGTCTTGTAATCAACCCTGTTAAATGATTGTTTCAATGTTGCTCCCTTGCTGTATCTGTTTAAGAGGTACCTATCTGGAATGTTGGTTACCCTCAAGTGCTCCAGCATGGCTATTACATGCGTGCAGAATAGACCTGTAAATTGTCTTGTATTATTTTTCAAGCCCGCAAAAAATGCATGATTTTACATTTTGTAAATGAATTAACCATTTAACTTTTATTTTGTACCTGTATGTTCCCATAGCATGCATTCGCACTCGTACTTGCCCGCCCCGGGATCTGCTTGCACTTGGAACTCATGGTGGGACCATGCAAACTTCTTTCGAGGATTGTTATACCTCACAAGATAATAAGGGGTAAGACGCACCGGGTCTTCCCTTATACTGAAGAGGGTGCTGATCTTCTGCTTCTTCCAGAATTCTTTCAACACCACCTTTGTGTACACCTTGGTTACCTGCTTCTCGAATCCAAAGTAAGTTCTTGTATCCATATCAGCCTGCAGAAAATTAAAAGCACATATTGATCTATGTTCATTTGCTGAATCAGTACTAAAAATGATTTTGTTTTCAAGAACAATGAGACCCGTACAATGTCTGCAATTGTCAGCTCATTTTCTTTTTGGCGACGTAGCTGGATGCAATTATTTATCTTCTCAACAAAACGGTGCAGGTTAAGTTCTTTTTTCAGAAATCCTCGCTTCAGAACAAAATTCATACCCTCGCTACGTTGAGTGGATGTCATCCTTGCACAGAAAACCTCCTTCCAATACGCTGAAACCCATTCTTTCCTATCTTGCCACAACTGGAGCATCATTACATCCTCTTGAAGGTTGTACTTCTCCACAAGGTCTTGCCATGCAACTTCGAATTCAGTAGGCATTAGAGGCCAGTTGATTATGGCTCTGAATTCAAGCTTGAAGTTCTCAAACGTCCTGTAAAGAAAACCAAGCGGTTCCCTGTACTTTTTTAATATGTGCCAGCGGCATAGCTTGTGGAGGGTTAGGAAAAATACTCTAGGAATCGCCTTCGCCATTGAAGGACATTGGTCTGCATAAAAACAATGGTGTCGCCTCAATTAGTACTATAAATATTTTGCTGAACTTGTACTAACTTATTTGAACTGCTGAAAATATGGTCTCTATACTTTCGAAAACCACATGTGTGAACTTCTACAATTAACTGCAGCATAAACTCAGAACAATTGCAAACCTGTTAGGATGACCCTTGGTTACTTGAACTTCATACACCTTAGGAAAGAATGGAATAACTAGACGAAGGAATCTTCACTTTCATCTCTTAGCAGTGCGCTCGCGAAGATGGTGGACTGCAGATGATGGTTCACTCCAACAAACACACCAAGGGGCATCTTGTGTTTGTTAGTCTTATACGTCGTGTCGAATGTGATGCAATCCCTGAAATCCTCGTACGCACCCTTGCAGCTGGCATTTTCCCATAAGATGTTCTTGATCTGATCATCTTTATCGACTTGGATGTCGAAGAAAAACTCTCCATTCGCAGCCTTCATCTCTACGAAGAAAGTAAGTAACTTATGGACATCGTCAATGTCATCCTGTCGTGAGTTTTGTGCTTTCCTGCATAATGAAAACAACCAAGTTACCTTAATAGGATCAATCTTGAATTTTGTTTTTGCAGAGACGCAAGTGCATTTGTCATCATGTTGGAGTAGAAGATCCGGAAAGGAAGGCACTTACTTGTTTAGCAGGTCTTTTCCGTGCATCGTCATAAATTCCAAGCCTCCTAATGAGCTTGATATAATTGACAATATCTGGATATGTGTGAGGTCTAGAACTGCAGGAACTTGACATATTCCATGATCAACGGGTCAAACGATTTGTGCGAGTGTAGGAACACAAGCATGCCCGAGCTTAGCAGCAATCTGTGGTTGTGTCCAAATTGTATATCTTCGATGACTAAAGACCCATCTTTTTTCTCCTTCAACCTCAGCCTAGCCTTGCAGCCACACCTCTTACTGTTGTTCTGTCGCTCTTGTTCATCTGCATCAACACTGTGTTTGTGCTTGCCCTCCCGTGTGCACTGCAAATATCTTGTGTTACCATTGTGCTGGCCAATCTTGATACCAAATCCGGTATGTCGAGCATATCTGTTGTAGAACGCCTTTGCTTTATCAAAATCCTCAAAACTCATCTTGTACTTGGGTAACAAGTAGTCTGGCATATCATCTTTCTGCAAAACAGATCATACAAGTTAATAACATAATACAAACATAGAATCTCAGAATGCTTGAACTGCGAGGATGATAGGTTGCACTGACATGTCTGTAGCAATGCTCTATTATAGGAGTTTGATTTTGGCCAGAAATTATGGGACATGGCGGTGTCACCAATGCCCTGTGTAGTAAAGGATCCCTGTTTCGACTGTGCTGCTCCTCGGGCATCCTCGTGTGGTGTCGGCGCTCATGCATCCTCGTGTGCTGGCTGGCTTGCTCATGGCATTCGTCTCTGTTTTCCTGTCTGGCTGCTCGGCATCCTCTGCTCTTCTGTTCTGCTCATGCATTCGGGCTTCTGCTAGCGTCTCTGCATTCCTCTTTTGCTGCTGTGCTCATGCATTGCTCTGATCTCTTTTCTGCTGTGTGCATCCTCTTGTTCTTGCTGCTTATGTCTGTTGCTCCATTGGTCCTCCTTCATTGTCTTCATTGCATTCTGTGCTCTGATTTGCTTCTCGGCATCTTGCCTGGGTGGGTCTTGCTGCTGCACTGGCATCATTTGCTGTCCATGTGGAGGACGGCTAAAATTAGGCCGCTTACTTGGAGGCAGCGACCATGATCCTAGAGGCCTCTTTGGTTGGGGAATCTCAGCTTCAACCCTAGGCCTCCTAGTGGGACGACACGTGCCTGCAACTTTAGCTATTTTAGTGGGACGACACGTGCCTGCAACTTCAGCTATTTTTGTGGGACGACACGTGCCTGCAACTTCTACACTTTTGGTGGGACGCTGAAATGCTGCAACTTCAGGCCGGTCACTCGGATGTTGGGATGCTTCAAATCCAGGCTGCTGCTGGTTATGATTTTGAGGCTGCTGAGTTTGCTGGTAAGAGGCTGATAATCCTTCCCGGTGAGTTGGATAATGAGAGACTGCTACTTTGCGCACAACTCGACCGATATGCTCTGATATAGGAGGCCCACCATAGTTTCTTATTCCTGGAAAATTATCAGCCTCAGGGTTGTGAGGTGTTTCCGAATTTGCTGGTGAGTACGGCATTTTGCTTGTTGACACAAAAAAACCAGCTGGTATGTCAGGAGTTCTCCATTGTAGTGGCGCTACATTCATAACTGTTCCAGAATTTTTGCTTTTTTTGACATGTTTCCATCCTGCAATATAATTGTTGTACTTGTTTCAATACGTGTTAACTGAAACAGTGAACTGCTGAA
The DNA here is from genome assembly GCA_011799875.1 of Thinopyrum elongatum. Lineage (NCBI taxonomy): Eukaryota > Viridiplantae > Streptophyta > Magnoliopsida > Poales > Poaceae > Thinopyrum > Thinopyrum elongatum. Next base: position 131,704,532 of record CM022302.1, read on the forward strand.
ATTATATATGTGTCCTTCCATAGAAAACTATACTGAACTTCTATCGAATATGTACATACCATACGAACAAATCTGATCACAAAATAAGTTTATGTTATCAGACACTATGCACAAAATACACACATAAGTTTGAATTGACTAAAACTGATATATGTACTTCCACTAAAGGCCATAAATAATCAGCCCCCCACTACGTGTATGTTTTGAACTTCCATGTAATAACATTGTAGTGAACTTCTTGTGAATAGGTATTGAACTTCTTGTGAATGGGTATTGAACTTCTTCTACGTATTACTTGTTAGGTTTAATCTTGTCATGTTTATGTATCTGCATATTTGCTTTAGCCATGCATGTAGCATAGGTTATGGAGTTCTAGTCCGGCGAGGTCTCTGACTGAGTGCGCAAGGAAGGCGAGATGCTAGCTGCCGTGTGATACGGCGTGCAAGGTGTGATGCCGTGATGCTGTGTATGCTTGTGCGAAGCAGCACTACCTTGAGATGCGGCATTCAGGCGCAATACGGATGAGCGTCTGGGGACAAATTAGTAGAAGAAATGGTAAGTCTCGTGTTTGTTTTTAGTATGCATGAGTCCCTTATCATGTGGGCCGTGAGTACAGCCTACAAAGGTTGATGAAAACGGCCGAGTGATTTGGGTCAAGAGCTAGTGATAAGCAATCATGCATGGGTTTAGTTGGTTAGGTAGCCGAAGGGCCAGGAGGAAAATGTAGCCGCCTGTGTATTTCACCAAAGTCTCGTGTTCTTGCAATGCATACGAGCTAGCCCTTCTCCTGCTTGGTGCATGGTGCGTTTTAACAGAAGCCGGGCAGACAGCGAAGTCAGCATCCTGCGTCCTGCTGCTAAAGACTGTCCCTGGCTGTTTGCTATCCAATAAGGCCGTTCATACACGAAGCAGCCTCCTCCTTTTGCAAATCAAAGACGTTAGTGGTAAGGCTGGGAATAAGCCTGCTCCTTTCGGAAAAACCTGGGAATCAGCCTGCTGCTACTGGAACAAATTTGTTTCTGCTTGCTGGCAAGAGCAAGGTGAAAAAGTCTGTACATTTTGAAGAAGGATGATGATTTTGTTATGAATCTGGAGTTGATATGAGCGTCTTGATAATGAAATTTTGATGTTGACCAGGTCATTATTCCATCTTTTTTTCATTAGTAACTGCTATGTATGTTCTTTTTACTTCTTTGGTCAATGTTGTTTATTTTTTTTATATTGCTGTTATTCTTTTGATTGGTACGGTTGTGTCCTCTGATTCTGTACGTCCTGTATATGTTGTGGTGTTTTGTGTTCTGTACAGAATTACTCTTCCTAACTCTCATATCTTTTGTTAACGTTGTAATTTTTTATTTTATTTTGTATGACTCATTCCTAGGAAAGGAAGAGGGGCTCGAAGCCCCTGTTTGATAATGAATCCATCTTTTTTTTGTTTCGCATTAGTAAACTCTCTGTAAACTGTCTTTTTGTAACTTCTTTGTCAATGTTAGTGTATTTTTTGTATCTGCCTGTTATATTTCTTGATTTGACTGTATGGTGGTCCCCTCTGATCTTAACTTTTCCTGTATATGTTGTGGTGTTTTGTGTTTTACAGAATACTCTTCTCTACATATCTTTTGTTAACGTTGTAATTTTTTTTTGTATGAGCTCGTTCCTAGGAAGAGAAGAGGGGCTCGAAAGCCCCTTTGATAATGAATCCATCTTTTTTTTTTCATTAGTACCTGCTATGTATGTTCTTTTTGTACTTCTTTGTCAATGTTGGTTCTCTTTTTTTATACTGCTTGTTCTTCTTGATTTGTACGGTTGTGTCCTCTGATCTGTGTACTTCCTGTATATGTGTGGGTGTTTTTTGGTGTTTTTTGTAAGGAATTTACGCTTCTAACTATCAGATCTTTTATTAACTTTGTGAATTTTTAATTTTTTTTTAGTAAATGAAGCTCGTTCTAGGAAGAGGAAGAGGGGCTTGAAGCCCCTGTTGATAACGAATCCAATCAAGTGATTTGAGAAAGAAGCGTTTTCAATACCCACTGAAGGTGTTCCTTGAAGGATTAGCCTATAGACGTGTTTGCGATGTTGAAGGACCTCATCTTTAAATTGCGTTTAGACTGGAGGGCCTTGGCCATCTCCCACGTTTCAGGATCACTTCTACATCAACTGTCCTCTTCATCTTCTATCTCATGTATCGTGTGATCCAGATACTAGGACTCTTGATCTTGGTGATTGGGTGCAATAATTGCAACTTTTATCCGCTTTCCGCCATGGACTGTTTGTTTGGCCTTTCCTCGTGGCCCTAAGACTCCTTCCTCCCGAGACGTCAGATATGGTCACGATGAGGCGTTGAATGAAGTTGTGAGGATGAGCTTGGTTTTGGAAGGACTGAGGTTATAACAACTAAGAAACTACGGGGTGCTCTCCTTGCATAACTCGTATTGGATGAAAACAATGAGGCAAAGGGCTAATGAAAGTTTTCTCGCTCATAATACATGAAGTTCATTTGTCTCGGTTATTCTGTTCGTGTTAGTATGGAGGCTCCTATGGTTGAAAGAGTGAGCAATGAAGATGCTCTCTGATTATGATTTATGCGCTCCTAGTTGACGAACTGAAGCGTTGCCATCATTCAATGGCAGAATGCACGGTGCCTTATTGGCGAGCAGTACCGTTGTGGTGTTTCCCTTTGCTGCGATGTACTTGGACTGTCGTCAATGTTGCAAAAGCTGAAAATCAAGATTCCGTACTCCTGTAATCCTGTACATGGAGTCAAAAGACTCTTATTGAAATCGCTAAAGTGCCGCTTTGATAACAAGCTTCAAGTCACAAGGATCTAGACCTGGATTTTTTGGGAACAACCGGTGAGCAAATGTTGCAGTACTTTTTACTTTTTCTCATGTTGAAGTCCCCTGTTTTATTTTCTTGGCTGATGAGTTTTATTTTCAACATTCTTGTTTTTGCAGAGTGGAAGACTGAACATGATATTGTTTACAATTGAGAGGAAGTCACGACGATGCTTAGTGAAGTCCGGCTCTTCTGGAGATACTTCCTTGCAGCAGCTGTTTGATGCTGGAAGTACTAAGCGGTGCTACGTTATGCTGACGGAAGCCCCAAAATGTTAGTGGTTACTGTGATTTGCTGAAGCTTGAGTTTTTATACTGGAAAGGCAATCGAGTTTTCACGCCTTCTCCCTACAACCAGTGAACGTCTTCGCAACCATTTCTGAAATGCTTCCTTCCTGGACCCAACTTTGGATCTTGATGTCCCCTAACAAAATCTTTTATTGGAGTCTAACCTTATAAACCAGCTGCTTCTACCTTTCACTTGTCCATCAATTTTTTTATGTTAAAGTCTTCGCAAGATGAATTTGCAAACCGCTGTGTTTGGAAAAGGCTCAGATTTACATGATGGACTGAGGAAGAAAAGTCGTGCTGCTCCTGCCGGTGTTGCATGATCCTCATTTTGTGAGTAAAATATCTTTTGTATCACTGTTGTTTCTCAATATTTTTACTTCTTTTTCCTTCATCTGCACTTTTTATGAAAACATTGTGGATTTTTTTAATTTCTGTGTGTTTTGATTTTGGTATAGGAAATTACGGTGCTTATTGGAAGAAGTCCCACTGTCTTCCTCCAACGGTTGTTCCAATCTACTATTCCTCCTCCAACGTTGAAGATGAATGATAGTGACTAAGACTGTTTCTCAAGAGCCTCAATCCCAGGAGGAAAAGGAAGGTCTGCTTGAATGTTAATAAGATTCCCTCCCCTGAGGTTGCATTAGATCGAATATGGAAGGTGCGTGGTTGAAGATACTTCTTCCATCCCTCTAATTGCTGTGGACATTCAATCTGCATGCTGACGTTCCTTGTACGTGAATGCTATAGAAGTTGTTGCGGACTGGTCCGGCTGTACCACTGGTTGAAGCTACGGATACTGAGCAAGATGGTGCTCAGGTCTCCTGAATTTGAAGATGCTACCTCTGATTTTTTTTTGCTCAGTCTCTCCTGCTCTTCCGGATCCCACCTGCGCATGCCTAATGCTGTCCTGAGGAAGGAGGATCTAAGAACCGACCACTAATGCTATGCAGCTGCTGTCATCATTCCGCCAAAGATCTTCGGCTCAAGTTAGGCAAGAACCCATGACGTCCGCCCCCTTAAAAGTTATGTTTTGGTATTGCTTTAATTTCTATATAAAAAGGGCTCTCACTGCTGTGAGAAGGGTTCTGGGGATGTAAAGTGTTGGGCAATATGTGGGGGTAACTGTGTCGTCGTTGCTTTCGCCAAAAACATGTGAATGTAATATTTTGAATTCGTCTGCTAATGGTTTCTTTCGTTGCGTGGTACTGTTTTTTCTCATCCCGAGCAGTACTTTAAACTTTAAAAAACGCCCAAAATCCATTCGATAGTTTCACATACAAGTTTTGTTCTGTGGGGTCACAAACCGTGGTATCTATACTCCCTTTCGCACTTTGTAACAACACCCTCTTGTATAAGCTACAGTAATCACCTTTAATAATGCCAAGTCATCATGATCAACAGTGCTTAATCATCATTAGTAACCTATCCCTTGTTCAAAATCCCTTGTCAATTCCATGCAAATGGAAATTCAAAACTAAAAGTGGAAAATAAAAGTGGTTTAACAGAGAAACTAAAAATGTTTTCTTAATATTGTAAATATTCCAGGACAATTCTAAAAAAATTGTAACCACCCTTTAATAAATTAATGAGTAACCCAAACCTCCTCTAACAGTGCTGACGAATAATATTTAATCACCTTTAATTATCTACAAGTCAAATATGAAATGATGATTTAAACCCCAAACTAGTTTTTGGGGTTAGGGTACATGTACTGCTAAATTATGGACTAGGTCACACTTTGGAACGAAAATTCATTTGGTGCTCAACACATTCTTACAACAGAAAAGAAAAGGAAGAAAAAGAAAAAGGCCTATTCTACTATGCACTTACCCAGGCCTCCCACGACCAAGTTCCGGCCTAGCCCAACACCTCCCGTCCCCTTCCCCTGTTCACCCCCGCACGCCGCGTCGCCCGCAACCGCCGCCAGCGCCCCGGCCCCCCTTCTCCTCGCTCGACACCGCGCCCCTCGCCGCTTCGCCGTGGGTGGATAAAGACCCCCTGGCTCCCCACTGTATCCTCTGGTCTGCCCCCCCCTCTCTCCCCCCCCCTCTCCATCGCTTCCTTCCTCCTTCCCTCCTCTCTCTGTCGACTACCGTCGCCCTCGGCGCCACACCACAGACCGACTGCGGCCACCGGCGGCCCCGTACTCGCTGGTGTTTGTCCACTAGACTCCGCCCGCGACGACCCACCCCCTCTGGTGCCTCCCAGGTACGGACCAAGGAGGCCTGCTTTGCTGCTATTCTTCTTCCTCAATCGCTTCTTCCTCCCCATCTCACGTCACCGCAAGCCCTCGCCGTCGGATTCGCGCCTTCCCCTGCGCTCCTTTTCCGTTCACCCAGGGATTCCGTGCCGCAGGTGAGCATCCTCCAGTCACCTACCCCTCTTTTCCTTGCTCTGCTAGCTTCCCTCATTAGCCGTCCTGCTCCGCCCGAGCTCGGCGACGCCATTATTGCCCGCGTACGGCTTGATCCACACGTCCGAGACGCCACACGCCGTCCGTCGTGCTCTCGCTGGGCAGCGCAGCAGGCCGCCCTACCACTGGCCTCTCGCAAACCTCCCCCTAGTCGCAGCTCGCGTGATGGCCGAACTCCGCGCCCGCCGCGGGCTCTACGCCGCGCGCACCGTCCACCCCAGACCTGCAAAAACCAAAAACACACCGCCCTAGATCGACACGGCCTCGGTGTGTGCCGTTCAAAAGAACTCACCCGCCGCCGATTTCGTCCCTCGTACGATTTTCCGAGCGGCTGCCTTCTAAGTCGCCCGTTCCGCTTGAGTCCACATTGAGCGATTCCATTCCTTCGCCTTCCTCCATCTTTTCCACTCCTTTTTTCCCATCCTTTTTCACTGCACTTTGTTCCTTTTGACCTGTTGACCGGGTCAACATCTGACGTGGGCAAACCCGTCATGTCATGACATGGTGCCCCCGCGTTGTTTAAAATGATTTTATAAATAAATAAAACACTAATTAACCGTTAATCCTATTAAGCTAATTGGTTAACTAAAGCTGACACTGACAGTGGTCCCACAATAATATTTAAGTTTAATCCTCTGTTAATTAGCACTGTGAATGACATTGGCCCCACCTATCAGCAGTTTTACTCTGGTCCAGCTTTTTTTACCCGCGGATGTCATGCTGATGTCAGCTGCTACTATTCTGGATAATTCGTATTTAATAATTTAAATAATTCCATGAATCAATAAAACTTTTAGAAACCTTATCTTTTAAATCCGTAACTCCGATGAAAATAATTTATATATTAAAGCGAGCAAAAAATGAGACGATCCTATACGCTAAGCTACTAACCACCCACATACCTGTTAGATAGAAAAATGCCTCTATTCACTGAACTGCAACTTTTTTGCCTGTTTCAGATAAATGAATATGCTGACTCAATAAAAATCATCCAAAACAATTTTTTCCCCTAAAATAACTAAATGACTTAGACATTTCCTTCAGGCAACCCTTGCCACTGCACGTTTAGCCTAGCCTGCGCTTGTTACTCTCCTTTGCTGTGGCATTTATACTGTTTTTTCTCCCTCTCCCCTCTTCTCTCTCGTTAGAGACCCCGCCGCAGCTCCGAGACCGCAGACACAAACCATTGACGACCTTGCCCTTGCCGCCGATCAACACCAGGCAAGCCGTCCTCCTTTGATCATCCATATCGCCCATTCTAATTTCCCATGCTTGCATTAGAATTGCTGCTGCTACTACTTTATCTATTCTGATGCATACCGTTTACCTTGTAACCTTGCTGTTGATAATTACTGCATATCCTAAACTGCTTTAGTATATATAGGCTGGGTAGAGACCCGATCAGTGACCCCGCTAGACCCGACGCCCCGCTGGATTATCTGAAGACTTCCGTCAACTGGATTGGAAGACCAGGCACCGCACATCACCCCCCCTTAGTTGTAAGACACTGCAAAGCATTCTTACGATGCCAAGGGTTATCTCTCGTGGCGCAACTTCTTATGTTAACTCTGTAAGAGTACGCTATTTCGTTCCTGTTGTCATCGAGGTGATTCCTCCTTCACCGACCGCTTCCGATAACGACGCCCGTCATACAACCCCTCAAGTGGTGAACCCACAGCGGGGTATTCCCTACCGAGTTCCCTTGACGATACATCGAGTAGGAATCCACGAGGTGGTGATACTCGATTCACCCTGATGTTATTGGTCACACTGATCTTGGACCTGTACTATTGTTACTTGGAAAGGCGGGTCGACCCTGAAGGTACCCGCGTGTGATGATGAGAGAACGGGTTGCCTGTATGGGTGCCCGAGTGATATACGAGGCGCGGCCGAGGGGGTGGTAGTTTTTCTTAACAACCCTTGCAGCAAGTCCTTCGAGACGGGGCGAAACGGGTCACATCTTTCGGGTTCGCGGCTCGTTACCGTAAGCCCAAGGTACTAACATTTGGATATTGATCACCTTTGCATGGGGGGCCTCTGCCTGATAGAACCCTAACCCCCGGCATTGGGGCAGATGCAGATGGCGCCTTGGTGCAACTCGTCAAGCATCAGCGACAAGTCGCAGACGTCAAGTTCAGCAATTGTGGCAAACGGTCGGATCGTACCACCCTCCGAGGCGGTGGCTGGTTGCCACCCTGCACACAACGACCCGGAGTGCAACAGGGCGATGCCCCAAGACCCCCTGAGTGCTAGGTGTAGACCGGCGGGACCTCTCTGCTGAGCTTAAGGGAGGGCTGCGGTGTATCGTTTGGGCCGAGGCCGGGCATGACCCGGAAAAGTGTGTCCCCGGTCGAGTTAAGCGAGCATGGTGGGTAAGTGGTTGCCCCTGCAGGGAAGAACCCTTTCCTATCGATGCCGGTCCTACGGGAAAGGACACTCTCGAGTTGGTATCCTGATCGATACAGCTAGAACATGAATTAGAACTGGATATATGGCTCTGGGATGGCTTCTCGCAGGGAGTCTAGAAGGGTTCAGGACGAGGTGGATGACTGTATGCTCTTGGGATTGCTTTCTTCTCGCTGGAGTCGAGAAAGGATCTCTGGGTGAGGTTGAGACTTAAGGATACGGCTACCTTTATTGGTAACTGGCTACACTCTTCTAATGCTTGCAAGACCTCTGAAGATGCTAGTCTTCGATAGGACTAGCAGGCCCACCCCTCTCGATGCTGGCATTTCTGCAGCCCAGTCCCACATATACAGCCTCCCTTTGAAAATGTTGCATATGTAGTGTATGTCCCCTTGCCTTGCTGAGTACTCTCGTGATTACTCACGGTTGCTTTTTTTTTCCTTTTCTCCCGATATCAGTTTGACCGTGACCCAAGAGGACGGAGCCCTGAGACAGATGCCCACCGTCGATCTCACTACTACTACCCCGGGATGAATTACTTCTACGGAGCTGACCGTGACGACCAGAGAGTAGGTTCCGGAGGGTCCCATTGCAGGAGGCCTACTCCTTTCGATCGTAGTGTTTTTATTTGCCCCGCCTTTTCTAACGGCCTTTCTGTTTCTGTTCATCCTGTACTCAGATATCTGATGGCTTTTCCGTGACGCTTGTATTAACGCAAGCTTATGTGATTCGAGCCCTCGAGGCCTCTGTCTTTAATCATAAAGCTTGTATGAACTTTATTTATGTTTTAGAGTTGTGTTGTGATTCTTCCCGTGAGGTACTTACGCTTGATCGTGTTGCATTTGCGTGTATGATTTAGCGCACATTTAGCCGGGGGCGTCACAAGTTGGTATCAGAGCCGACTGCCTGTAGGAATCCCCCTTTCCAACTCGTTGACCGAAGTTGAGTCTAGTGGTCTAAAAACTGTTTTTACTAACTTGGCTGTGTGGCTTAAAATACGGGTCCACCCCGCCATATGGGTGGTTATTAGTTATCTTTTACTTCACGACTCCTCGAACCTTTTACTCTGGGGACTTCTTGATCTCTCTTCTATTGGGTTAAATTTTTTACTAACTCCAACATTATTTCTCGTAATCACGTCCACCCGGAGAGCTGGTATCCTTGTGGCGCTTTCCCTGATATTATCCTGATTAGTCTGATAATCATTTTCCTTTCCCATTGGTTTTGTTTACCTTTCTTCTAAGTTGTATTATACTCCGAGTTTCATTCGATAAGACCGATTCCTGCATCGAGTGCACCTGATCTAGGATCCAACAAGTTTGAATCGATCATCTGTGGTTTCTAAAAACTCGACTTGAGGTTGGGTTATCATCAGAATCCGTGGTCGTGAGAGGATAATTTCGAAGACTGCATTTGTTTCCTCGCTATGGCCTCCTACAGTACCCTGTAGAGTCATTTGGCTTAACAAATTCCCTCGCCACATTCTCCCCGTCTATGAATTACATTCTATCATGGCTTACCTCGACAATTCGGCTGGTATATCTGGATTATATTCTGGTATATTTCGAAGAATAATGAAGAACCTGCTGAACACCTCCGTCTAGTACTGGAAAGGCTCCGAAAGCATCAGTTGTATGCCAAATCTCAAATGTTGGAATTCTGGCTTTTGAAGTAACCTAACCTGGTCTGGTGATTTGAAAGATGGCATTGCCCTAACCAGACGAGTTTCAGGGCTATTCCTTGACTGGACTCCTCCGAATAAAACGTCAAGCAAATCAAGAAGTTTTCTCTCGGCCTTGCAACGTTATTGCCGTCTTTTGGTCGAGATTTTTTCAAAGATTGCTAAGCCTTTGACTGATCTACTTTCCCAAGGCGTTAAGTTCGAATGGACCGAAAATGCCAGGAAAGTTTCCAGACACTCAAAGAACAACTGACATCTCCCAGTACTATCTCCTCCAGACTCTCGCAAAGACTTTTTGATTTATTGTTAGCATGTCCGTGAAGGATTAGGCTGTGTCCTAATGCAAGAGCCGTAAAGTGAGTGCTTTGGCTCTCGTCCGTTGCGCCCACTAGAGAATTATCCTGCTACATGATCTAGAACTAGCTGTGTGATCTATGCATTGCATTTGTGGCGACATTACCTCTCGGTAATCGTTGCGAGATCTACAACAAACGGATCCTAAAAGTCTGAAGTACTTTTTTACTCACCATCTCTAAACCTCTCCGTCAAGCAAGATGGATGGAGGCCATTGCGGACTAAGATTGGGTATTTCCTATACCTGGCAAGGCACGTGATGCTGATGCCTTAAGCCGCAAGTCCTATTGCGACACCTCATGGTTGGCGAGCTCAACCTCGTCTTTTTGAAAAACTTGTGCAAGCTATCTGCGTATTTGTTCCACAGGGCTCTTCTAAATAACCTTGTGATACAGACCAGATCTTGAAAAGCTGTTAGAATGCGGCAAGCTAAAGATGTCTGAAATTGATCGCATGAGAAATGATCTTCCACCTTCACAGTAAGGGATTCTCGCTGTCTAAGATGGAAACCTTGTCTTTCAGAAACCGCATGTGGTACCGCTTCTCTTCGAACTAATGACTGCTGACAAGGTCATGACGGAGGCACATGATACCCCCGCTGTCTATTCATATCGGGTAGCACCCCAATATGTATCATGATCTCCGCAAGTACTGGTGGTCTAAATGAAGTAGGAATTGCTCGATATGTTTGCCGGGAATGTGATGTGTGTCGTCGCGCTTAAAGCAAACATCAAAAGCCCGGCTGGAATCGCACCCACTTCCTATTCCTTTATGGAATGGGATAAGAGGGTTCAGATGGATTTATCATTACAGGACTTCCAGGTCACAGAAGTGTATGATGCTATCTTGTCGCGTCGATCAACTTGCAAAGTTGCAGCACTTTCTCTTTCTGCCTGTCAAAGAAACTATCCTGGCGAGTCATTAGCAGAGTTGTATATCTCCAGCATTGTTTTCACTCCACGGGTATTCCGAAGGAGATTAGTCGGACCGTGGGGGCGGTCTTTTCACCTCAAAGTTCTGGGAAGTTTTTTCCAAACAGGCTATGGGCAACTCATATTACCTGGAGTTCCAACTTAATCACCTCACCCACCCCCCCAATCCCAAGGCAAGATCGAACGTATCAATCAAGTGCTTGAAAGACATGCTTCGGGCTTGTGTTATTTCTTTCGTGTAAGAAGTGGGAAGAATCTCTTCCATATGGCCGACTTCTTCTTTAACAACCACAGCTATAAAGCCAGTTTGAGATGGCCCCTTTCGAAGTTACTCTATGGACGTAAGTGTCGACCCCTCTGATGGTCAAAACTGGGGAACACGCTCGTGGTCGGATATTATTCTACAGCCGAAGAACAGTCCTATCGTTTGAGAAACTCAAGGCGGCTCAGGACCGGCCAGAAGAGCAACTATGATCAGAACGATTGGTTTTTGACTTATCAACCTGTGATCAAGCTTAATCTTTCGTGGTCACTCCTATGAAGGGCACCACCTTTTCGAACAAGGGCAAGCTAGCTCCACGCTCACGTTGGTCCTTTCGCATTGTTTGCTAGCTGGTCAAGTGGCGTATAAATTGGGAAATTGCGCCGCAATTCTCCCATATCCACGACGTCTTCATGTGTCTCAACTTCGTAAATGCTTCAAGGAATCTCCGCACACGAGCTGTGGAATCACGAATACTCGAATTGCAGATGATCTTGCTATAAGAGCACCCGATCCGCCTTCTCGATGAAGCTGAACGCGGACCCGCCAAAGGTTTACCAAGTTCCTCAAGTGCAGTGGTCAAATCATACTGAAGTGAAGCCACTTGGGAACGCAGGATAATCTTCGTGTCGGAATACCACGAACTTTTTTTCCTTCTAACTACCTTCTTATCTTAATTCTTTCGGGACGAGAATCTTGTTATGGAGAGTTTGTACACCCCTTGTATTACGCTACAGTAATCACCTTTGTAATGCCAAGTCAATCATGATCACAGTGCTTATCACATTAGTAACATCTCCCCTGTCAAATTCAAATTCAATGGAAATTCCAAAACTAAAAAGTGAAAATAAAATTTGTTCAACATAAAAACTAAAATGTTTCTTAATTGAAAGAATTCAGAGACAATCTAAAAATTTAACCAACATTTAATAAATTAAATTAGGTAACCCCAAATCCTCCTCTAATAGTGGCCTGAGAAATAATATTTAATAAACCTGTTTAATTAACTAAGTCAAATGATGAATGATTATTTACCCAAACTATTTTTGTTGTAGGGTACTTGTACTGCTAATTATGGACCTAGGTCACAAACACACTTTGAACGAAATTCGATTTGGTGCTCAACCTTTTTGCAAACTAGAAAAGAGAAAGAAAAACAGAAAGAAAAGGGAAGAAAAAGAAAAAGGCCTAGTCCTCTATTGCACTTACCTACCGGCCTTCCGACACAGTGCCGGCCAGCCAACACCTCCCGTCCCCTTCCCCTTGTTCACCACCCACCACCCGCACGCCGCTGTCCGCCCGCCCCGCGCGGCGCGCCCCGGCCCCCCCTTCTCCTCGCTGACCACCACCGACACCCTCCTCTCCTCTCGCTTGTTTTTCAAGATGCCGCCCCTGGCTCCCCCCACATGGATTCCTCTTGGCTCTCCCACTCTCCATCGCTCCTCGTCTCTCCTCTCTCTGTCGAAAAACAACACCGTCGCCGCTACATCGCCGCTCCGACGGCCACCGGCGGCCCCGTACTCCGCTGTTGTTGTCTGACGAGCTCCGCCTTCGTACTACCACCCTCCTGGTTCCCTCTCAGACGTACCAATGATTCCTTCTGCTTAGCTGATTCTTCTTCTTCCTCCCCATCTCCGGCACGCAGCCCTCACCGTCGATTCGCCGCCTTCCCCCTCGCTTCTCCTTCACCCAGGTGTCTTCCGTGACCGCACGGTGAAGCATCCCATGTCACCTACCCCTCTTTTCTTTGCTCTGCTAGCTGCCTCTTAGCTGCTCCTCTTCTCCGCCCGCGCTCGGGCTTTGCCAATTCCGGCTTACTTCTCGCGTCACATTCCCGTCGAGACGCCCAGGGTAAGTCGTCCGTCGTGCTCCTGCCACGTTGCAGTAGGCCCGCCCTACCCCCACTTGGCCCGCTCGAAACTCCCCTAGTCGGTCATTCACGTGATGGCCGAAAACTCCCGGCGCCCGCCGCGGGCTACGCTGCCGTCGAGCACCTTCCACCCCAGACCTGCAACCGTCCCTAGATCTACGCGGCTTCGGTGTGGCCGTTCAAAAGAACTCAAAAACCGCGCTCGATTCGCCCTCCGTATTGGATTTCGAGCTGCTCCGCGAGAGCGCCGCCACCGGAGGCCACCGGAGCGAATCCGGCGCCGGCCGCCAGCTGGCAGGCCTGGGGACCACCTGGGTCACTGCATGTGGGTCCCGTTATGTTGACTCGGGTCAACGACTGACGTGGCCCCCGCATTTGGTTTACATTGGGTCCCGCTTGTTTAAAATGATTTTTATTAATAATAAAACACTAATTACCCTGTTAATCCTAATTAAGCTATTGGTAAACTCAAGCTGAACACTTACAGTGGTCCCACAAGTAATTAGTTAAGTTTAAATCCTCTGTTAATTAGCACTGTGAATGACATGTGGGCCCCACCTGTCAGAGTTGATCTGGTCGCTGGTTTGACCCCGCTATGTCATGCTGACGTCAGCTGCTATATTCTGGATAATTCGTATTTAATAATTAAATAATGCCAAGAAAATCAATAAAAACTTTAGAAACCTTATCTTTTAATCCGGAACTCGATGAAAATAATATATATGAAAAATGATCCGAAAAAAATGAGACGGATCCGAATACACTACCCACATAACCTGTTAGATGCCTCTAACTAAACGAACATGCAACTTTTTTGCCTGTTTCTATAATAATAGTGCTTTGAGATGTAATAAAATAAATCCAAACAAATTTCCTAAAATAACTAAATGGACTTAGACATGTTTTTAGCAAACCCTGCACTGCACTTTAGCGTAGCCTGCCTGTGTTTACCCCTGTTTGCTGTGTATTTATACTGTTTTCCTCCTCCTCCTTCTCTCTCGTTAACCCCCCCCCGCCGCAGCTCCGGAGACCGAAACAAACCATTGACGTGACGACCTTGCCCTTGCTGCCGAGCAAAACCAGGCAGCCCCCTTTTATCCTCCCGATATTGCCCATTCTAATTTCCCATGCTTGCATTAGAATTTGCTGCGCTACTGCTTTACTATTTCTATGCATAGCCTGTTTATGTAACCTGCTGTTTGATAGTTACTGCATATCCTAACTGCTTAGTATAGGCTGGGTAGAAGGGACCTATCAGTACCCCCGCTAGCCTGACGTGCCCCGCTGGATTATTGAAGACCCGATCAACGTGAATTGAAGACCAGACCCCCCGCAAAATCCGCACTCACCCCCCCCCCCTTAGTTGTACGACCACTGCCGGCGTTATATCGAGTGCCGCGGGTGATAACCTCGTGTAGCACTCTTCTGATGTTAACTCTCTGAGAGTAGCTATTCTTCGTGGTCATCGAGGGGATTCCTCCTCACCTCTGATACGCGCCCGTCGTACAACACCTCAAGTGGTGAACCCGCGAGGGTGATTTCCTGGGGTTCCTCCGAGTTCACCTTGACGATACCTTCATTAGGAATCCAACGATGTGATACCTCGGATTCCCCTGAGGTTAGGACATACGGATACGTGGACTGTACTATTGGTTATTGGAAGGCGTGTTCGACCCTTAAGGGACCCAGCGTGTGCAGGGGCGGGCCCACATGGTGCCAAATGTGCAGCCCGCCCGGGGCCCCACATTTTGGGGGGCCAAAATTTTGTATATAGGCCTAGTATTATTTCGCAAAAAAAAACCTAGGCTCTGGAGCTCTGGACCTGATCGATCGGGAGCTGGAGCTTGGGCCTCGAGGCCATTTCCGCAGGAGCGCTGGTGCTCGATCGATCTTATACGATCGATAATATGGAAACAGCTACCCTCGTCAAAAAAAAACAGGATCCCCTACAGAAGCCATCGGGATCGTGTTCATTCTCCCGAATCTGGAGGACTGGTCCGGCATCGGCTTCGCTACAATAAACAGTAAACATGATCGTCTCGTCGCCTTCCCCCTCATCAGATCGATCGGATTCAGCCGCTGCCGCTGTGCCTTCCTAGCTTTCCTCTTCCAAATTTCAGACTCATCATCGTCCTCGCAGATCGATCCGTGACCAACTCCAACTCCAGCCTCCAGTGCTTAGCGAGTCCTCCTTTCCGATAAACTTCGTTCCTACTCCCTAATTCCTAATTGTCCTAATGACCTTTTGGTAGGGATCATTATTTGTTAGAGATTGGATAAGGATATTTGAAATCTTCTTGTGTTAATCTTGAGGCTGCCCTTATGAAGGTAAACAATCTGATATTGATTCCAATGATCTGTTTGTTGAGTTAAGTTTCCTTCAAACTTTCACACATGCCCTCAACACAAATATCGTACCTGTTGAAATTCTAAATTTTTTTAAAGAGGCATGAATTTGTTTTCCCAATGCAAGTATTGCATATAGAGTTCTGTTTACCATTCTTGTGAATGTGTCGGCATAAGAAGTTTTTTCTAAATTTAAGCTATTGAAGTCCTATAAATCCTATATGCGTACTACTATGACACAACAAGAAGACTCAATGATTTGCCACAAATAGCACTTGAATTGAGTGTTGGAGAATATTGATTACGAGATATCATTGAAGAGTTTCATTTCAAAGAATACTAAAAAGAATGATGTTGTTCAATAACTACACAGGGAGTTGAATATTATGATTTTTTCATAATTTCCAATTGTTATGTAAGACATTATATTATATATTATAAAAAAAATCTGCGAGATATATATGCTTATAATTCTCGTTGAGTTCATTTTAGTGAGATAGGGCCCCCTTTTTTAGTTTCGCACAGGGCCCCGGATTTTAACCGGCCCTGCCCTGCGCGTTTGAAGGTTAATACGTTTTGCCTGTATGTGCCAGAGTGATGAATACGAGGCGTCGGCCGGGCATTCTTAACCCTTGCACTTGCACCAAGTCATCGAGCGGGGGCCGACGGGGTCACTCTTTCATGAGTCTCTGCTCGTTACCTAAGCCCCAGGTACTTAAACGATTTGGAATTATTTGATCCAGGCAGGCCTCTGGCCTGATAGCCTAACCATCACGTGGGCAAGTATGGCGTTCTGCAATCGTCGCATCAGCCGTACAATTCTGTCAGACTTCCAGTTTCAAACATTAATGGCACGTCGGATCGTACCTGACCTTGCCATGCGGTGCTGTCCACCCTGCACACAATGCCCCTGAGTGCACAGGGCGATGCCCAAGACCGCCTGAGTGCTTAGGATGTAGTAGACCCGGCGGGGAACCCCTCTCTGCTGAGCTTTAGGTAGGGCTCGGTGTAATCGTTTGGTGGCCGAGGGCCGGGGTTGGCATGAACCCTGAAAATTGTGTCCGGTCGGAAGTTAAGCGAGCGTGGTGGGTAAGTTTGGTGCATCCCCCCTGCAGGGAAGCACACTCTAATTCGATAGCCGTCCTACGGTAAAGGACACTCGGAGTTGTATCCCGTCGATACAAACTATAACATGAGATGAACGCTTGATATATGGCTCTGGTATGGCTTCCTACATTTCTCGCAGGTTCCGAGAAGGGATCTCAGGATGATGTTGATGACTGTATGGCTCTGGGATTGCTTTCCCTCGCGGGGTCGAAAAGGATCTCGGGTGAGGCTAGACTTAAGGATCTGCTACATTATAATGGTACTGTCTACCTCTTCAATGCTGGGCAAGCCCTGAAGATGCTAGTCCTTCGATAGTACAGGCCTACATCTCCTATTTCTGGCATTTTCTGCAGCCCAGTCCACAATACAAGCCTCCCTTTGAAAATTGCATATGTAGTGTAATCCTGCTTTCTGAGTACTTCTGAGTACCACGGTTGCTTTTGTTTTCCTTTTCTCACCGATATCAGGTTGACTGACTCAAAGGCACGGAGCCCCTGAGAACAGATGCCCCGTCGAATCGCGACTACTATCTATACCCCGAGGATGATTACTCTACGAGCTACTGACGACCATGAGTAGGTTCGATGGGTGCCCCGACAGGAGCCTACGCCTTTCGATGGTAGTGTTTTATTTTGCCCGCCTTTCTAAAGGCCTTTCTATTTCTTTTTCATATTCTGTCCTCAGATACTGATGCTTCCTGGCTGAATGCTTGTACGCAAGCTTAATGTATTTTCTAGCCTCGAGGCCCCTGGCTTGTAATATAAAGCTTGTAGACTTTTATTTAATGTTTTAGAGTTGTGTTTGTACCTCTTCACGTGAGTCCTTAGGCCTTGATCGTGTGGCATTGGCGTGTATGAATTAGCGCACATGAAAGCCGGGGGCGTCACAACTATTTCCTCCTTGGGTTATATTAACTCCTTGATGATCAATCTGTACTTTCCCTTAGAATCATGACTGTACTTCTTTAAATAATGTGTACTCGAACTTCCATTTGTTACGCGACTCTTTTTTCATACATTTACTACACTTGATGCATCTGTACTTCCCCTAGATTAGGAATGTGTCGTCATCGTTTTGGTATAAATTTTGTCTTGAACTGTTATTCAGATCAACTGGAATGTCCTATTTTGGTTGCCAGGTTTGTTTGTACTTCTCTGAATGAGAAATTGTATTACTGCTGATTTCCCTAACCTATTTTGATGTTGCCAGTTTGTTGTACTTCTTTCTCTGAATTAGAATTTTACTTACTGCACTTCCCTACATATGTTGCTATTTGTCACTTCTGAATGCACTGCTCGTATTGTTGCCAAGTTTTTGTCTGTACTTCTGTGAGTTTGGAAATTGTACAGCTGAAACTTCCCTATGATATTTGATCTGAACTTCCTGTTTCCCTCGTTTGTAACTCTGTCGAATGTTCCCCATATTTGTACTTCTTCTTTTTTTTTTAAATTGTCCCTCAGGTCATGTCTATTTTGTTTTTTTTCATTGCAAGATGATTATTTTCTGAATGCGCCAAATGAAATTCCTTACTCCATTGAAAATTCTATGATATTGTTACGTAGTTGGGGAGAGATAGCGAGTTTGCGTAATTTTCTGTTGCATACTTTCTTAACATGATTGATTCTTCTTATTTATGTACTCTGATGTTATATTTTTTTTTCTGTCTTGTTGTTGATTTCCCTTCTTTGTTTTTCAGGAATGAGTAATGTTCGAGGGTGATGACTGTCAAGCAACTGTTTTCCAATTGCTGAATCCTTCAGGCCACGGGCATGCTTGGGTCTGAAACAGCTTCACATTGGAATCCACCTTCTCATGAAGAAACCTTGGCTTCTTTTAAGACTGATTGGGCCTTATTTGGTATCCATGTGTCATCATCCCTTTCAAAAACTACTGTTATATGTTATATGCCTTTTTTTATTTGTTTTTCCTTTGTTATAGCTTCTTACTGTATTGTGCAGAGTAAGCTATATCGTGTAGATTTCGCACAAGTCTTTTATGAGGTGCTTGAGAAAAACTGTGTGGAGCGTATCGACAATATTTCCTGTTGTAAGAATTTATATTCGGATGTTTGTTCTGATTTTATTGTCTTTTTGTACTAATAACTGTTTATTTTACCTTTTTTTGTTGGTGCTAGATTGTTTTCCAACATTGACCACCACCGGATGGTCACATGGCGTTGGGTCTTGGTTGTTGTTGCTCTGTGTCGTGGAAAGATAAAGAATGTGTTCCAGTATTTGATTCTTCTTTGATGTAAGCATTCAGCTGGCTGGATATTTTTTTAAAAATGGTGACGACATTAAGGCGGCCTGGCCATTGCTTCTCAGGACATGCCCGATGGAGCCGCGAAAAAAATCTTTGTCCTTAGAAGGGTTCAGAACTAATTATATGAAGGGGCCCTGCAGAATACCCGTAAGTACTTCACAATGTTAAATACATATTTCAATGTTGTTTTATGATCTATTATTTCTTCTGTTTTTTAAAAACCACTTATTTTTTCCCAGTCGGGATTGTGGCTTTTCAATGCTCCACTTGCCATTTCATTGGTATGGTGAAAGGCACACGGATTTCTTCGCGCAGATGACATCGACGTTATGAAGAAGACTACTTCTTTGGACTTGGTCCAATGTCTCCTGTTTCCGGTATAAATTTTAAACGGCTGTTTGGCTATGATCCATTTAAGCATCCCTAGGCTTATTTTCTTTTTTAATATGTCAAATATGTTTTGCATTTTTATCCTCTGATTATAATTCCTTGGCACTTCATTATTTTTACTTCCTGTTCTTCTTGTATGTGTACTTGCTCCGTCGTTCGTCTTAGTTTTGTTTTTTTTTTGCGAGTGACCAGTCTGTTTTTCTTATGTCTTTTTGCTCTTGTATATTTTTTGGTTTCTTTTAGTGAAGATTTGACAAGGATTGACAAGAATTTCAACTGTTGAGACACAGGTGGTGTACGCCTGAGTTCCATAACGTTGGCAGCCAACTGGTGTGCCCACATAGGGGAGTCTCTTAAAGCTGTTTCAAGGGAGTTAAAGGGCAATTGAAAATCTGATTTTAAGACACCAACTCCGGTCCAGTCTAATCAGTTTGAAGCTTGGATTCTGAAAGTGAGCTGACTTCGCCTGATGATTTTGTCACGAGGAATTAAAAAACTATCATGTCATATGGGCTTAACCCCTAAGAGACAGGATAAAAACAAGTTGCTGGCTCCTAGGAAAGGATCCTGCTTTGTGTCGGCTACTATTACGTCATAAGAGGACATCCAAAAGGACGAGAATGGTGCGTCGTGTTGGCCACTCAAACTTCTTTTCTTGGTTTCCCATCTCAGGCCCCGCTCGTCTTCTGGAGGAATTTGTTCTCAGCGACTATGCGAGGAGAGGTACAAAAGGAAGGGCACCTACTTGACTTCCTTGTTTTTTGTGGTTTGGCTTGTGTCTCCTTTTATCTATACTTCTGTCATGTCTTGTTAGGTACTTCCCAGTCCTCATGGCACACTTGTCTTTCTGTTGGTTTGCCCCTCATCTGTACTATCCTGATATCTGCTCTCAGTGCTGGACATATTTGTTTGTTTTTTTCTTTGGTGTTGCAGTGGGAACAAGGTATTTCTGCCGGTTTCCTCTGTATTGGTGGCGAGATTTGTGTGCACTTGATAAAATATAACAGGTTGAGAATTGTCACAGTGTTCGCCTGAATATGGTAGATCGAGGGTGAATTAAATGGGATTCATCATAGACCATGGAAGAAAGATAACACGTACGTCAAGTTTTTGCTTCTACAACTCGGGTACTTCTCAGCCCGTACTTCATAGTAACCATAAGTCTATAACTCTTTTTTGCAGTTTCTAATATTTTTTTGTACATAACTGTCATTATTTTACATTGGTGGTAAGTAATTTTATTTTTTTGTGTTTATGTGCAAGTACGTTCTCTATATGAAAAACTTTAGATCAAAGGGAGAGTTTGATGTCAAGCAGCTGTGCGGTCCTGTACAGGCATTTTGTTAGGCGGCAGGAAACATTGCCCGAGCAAATATGGTTGGATGTCCTTATTGGAAGTTTGTTCTGTTTTGTTTGGCTCTTTTGTGTTTCGTTCACTTAATGATTTAGAGCCATCCTTCTTGTTGCAGATTTTAATTGACTATTGCAACCAGATTCTGATTATAGATTCTCATTATGTTGGCGGTACTCAATGGAACAAGCTAGTACCACGGGGCCGTGGCACATTTGATTATCCTTGAACTCCTATCCATGGCCTCGAAAAGGAAAAAAACCCATCTCGGAGCTCCGTCCACTCTGATACTAGAGATCGTAGTGCTAATTTGTTTAGGTCTGATGCAGTTATTTTGTCTTTTTGCCCTCCAGTCGGCTGATTATGCATCTCTTTGTTTGGTTTTCTTATTTGTCTCTATCATTTACAGGCAGAAGAATGGTCCTTGCTGATGCAAGAAGTTACTTAAACATCAGTATGATAATTATGGCACCAAATTGTCCAGTTGTTTCCAAGAAACCACATGTATCATCAATGTCCGAAACAGGTCCTCTTCAATGTGGCTTGTTACTGCCTTAAGTTTGCCGCTGGAATATGAGGGTACAAGCTTTGTGTAATCGTTCCGAGATTTGCGATGTATGTATTTTTACAGCACACTAATATATCATTTTTGTACTGTTTTAAATTCTTTTTTGTTGCATTTTGCTGAAGTTTCTTTTATGTTATCTTTTACAGCCTGCCAGTGATTTGACTGGAAGGCGGAGTAATCTCTACCTGGTGTTTTAATGCAGATAACAACTATCCCGTCAGTGAGTTGCCTAGCTGAGATTCAGGATTTTGCTCCCGGTGGTTTTTGGTTTTGTCTACTCAAGTAGGACCTTCTTCTTGGAAGCTAACTCTCACTGGCGAAGTAGCAGCCATTCGTTATTCATCACTCATTTTCTTGATTGTTAACATTGTAATTCCGCAGACAATTCTTTGTTATACATTTGAGTTATTATTATCATTGTCGATGCTATAATTAAGTTGTATTTAATTGTTCTCACATTGAACTCTCTTCTATAATCCTTTGAGTTTAGATGTTATCGACGTGTATTTTCCTCATGTACTTTGAGGATTGTATAAACTGTAATAACTTCCTCCAATTCTGAAGTTCCTTAACTTTTGGTGTGTACTTCCTGCGCATTCTATTAGTACTTCCTTAGAGCCCACACAATTTATAGCGTTTTAAAAAATTGTTTCTTTGGCACTTCCATTATCTCTTAGTGTCCTTCCTTCTGACTGTGATCTGGTAGCCCATTGTTTATAACTTTGTGACTGCCATTATTAATAATAGAATTCTATTTTTTTCTTAATGAAATCGTTTTTGTTCGTATTTTGTGTTATTAGTTTAAATATCAATGCCTACAAAAAAGAGAATAACATACTCGTTTTTGTACGTTCTACATATTAACTATGAATGAGATTTATTTAATTCTTAAAACACGTGCAAAATCCATACCATCCGTTAATGATACACGCCTGGAAAACGTTCTACTATTTATGAGGCCCAAAATAACAGCCATTGTAGTGCGTGGGGGCCGCTCCCTCGTCTATGTGTTGACCGCAAAGCCGCCTCCCCGCGCATTCCACGTGTTGAACTACCAGCTTCCCCTCTATAAGAACCCGCTCCTCGTTAGTTCTCCACTTCCCCCTTCAACCGTAACAAAAAAAAAAACCCCACTCTCTCACGTCCCCCATAGCAAAACCGCATTGCTGCGCACAACTCCGTCGATGGCACTTTACCAAGACCGCGTGGTTGATGCAAACTCCTCCATCCGCGCTGGCGTCTCTCCAAGGAGGGCGGCGGTGAGCCCGCGTCCGTCATTTGTAGTGCGCTGATGGTTTTCCAGGGAACGACACCGTCGCTTCTTGGAAAAAGCCCGTCGCCAAGATCGACCTGACTGACCTCTTCAGACTATGTCATGGCCCTACGAGAAGGGCTATTGTCTTTTCGTGGTTGGTGATTCCATGCTCTCACGTGGCCCGCCGTCTCGGCCTCGGCGGCGGCGGTTACCACCAAGTTCGCCAGGGTTCATCCCGCGCCGTCGCTCTCTCTTTTTTCTGCAAAGAAGCCCGCCCCCAAGGTCGCAGTCTCCAACTATCTGTTTCCCTATACGACGAGGGCTATTGGGGCTCCATGTGGGTGATGCGAGTCATCCACGCGCCGTGGTGGCGTTGTGCCTCCTGCAAAGGCTGAGGTCTCCTCTGAGACTCTTGAGAAGGCCGACGCTCGTCTCCAATGCTTGTCCGATCAATAATAGGAATACATTCCACCTACTATGCCCTTGGTGAGGACTGCCATCAGCGGTGACTATGAGTTTGGAGGTTAGTATTGTGAAACCCTAAACCCTGTAGTATATCTTCAACCAATCTCGGTTTATTTCCCTTTTTATTGATCTAGTTTCGTGTATTTCTGTCTAATTATATATCTGAACTTCTTATTTTGGTAGAAACGAACTTCTATTATTCAAGATCCTGAACTACTATTTGTTTTTTTGTTTAACTCTTCAAATCAATCTCAGTTTATCCAAAACCCCTCTGACTTCCGGTATATCTGTCTATTTTAGTATATCTGAACTTCGTACTTTGCTAGATCTGAACTTCTAGATTATAGATATGAACTTCCTATGTTTTTTTTCTAGTTATAGTTTAGTATATCTTAACTTGCAAATGTCTTTGTAGATCTGAACTTCCTAGTTTTGGGAATCCGAACTTCTCTATATTTTCGTCTACTGTATGTTAAGAAATATCTGAACTTCTTTCTTTTTTCTGTTTTTACTTATTTGCATTACTGTTTTTAGCACGAACTAACTTTATATTATCGTAATCTTGTGTCACATTTATTTTTTGTCCCTTTTAAAAAACTTAATCTGAAGCCTTGCATTTCTGTTTCTAATGCAGTACAAGTTTGATTATTCAGTGATCGAGTATAACGAGACAAAGTTTATGCTACAAAGGTTTTTTCCAGGATCTGGATGAGGGATGCACAACCGTTGCTTCACTCCGGTTGCTATTGCCGCATGTCATCATTGCCCTTTTGACCAGCAGATCATGGCTTCTGACATCACCAGTGTTGGCCAGCAGCTCATGCATTGGGTTTTGTGCACCACAGATTACACCTAAGATCATGGCAGAGCATAATGCACTGTATGCGTCCTCCAAGCCAAGGCAAAGTCCATAGGAAGAAGGACTGTGGTGCTTGGACTCATCAAAGAAGAAGATGAAGAGGGCGATTACCCCTGAAGCACAACAAGTTTCATTTCAGTAGAATCTTGCTGCTATTTAAAAGAAGTGGCTAAAAAAAAATATTAGTCACCAAGTAAATCAGTCTGTCGTCATCTGTGTTTGCCTGTTCTATTTGGTGACGCTTCTGTTAATCAGGTGGGCTATGGTTGCATGTTGTTGAAATCATGTAATATGTGGTGACTATGTTGTTTTTTATCTATGTTATGTGACTTAAGTTGATGCTATAATTTGCACACTACTGGTTTTAAGTACGCCATAATTCTGGCATTCCTCATTTTTTAATTGTACAATTGTCCGATGTTTTGGACTTGCTCTTATATTTACTAATTTACTGTTCGGTAGCTAATTTTCTCGCCGCCCTCAGATTGAACTTCCTCTATTATGTACTGAAGAAGAAAATATGCAATTGGTCTTGGTTAGGCGCAGGAAAATATTTTCTGTTGTTTCTTCTGTATGTACTTTTCTGTATTTCAAATTTAAAAAAAATAACTGCACTCACCCGTGTTGGGCCAACACCGCACTTCCCTATTGAATAAACTGTCACATCCCCTGTTGATAAAACTGGCACTTCTGTACACTTTCCATTGTACACTAGCAGCATACCCTTCTTTGTCCCGGAGCAAACACGCCATTTGACATGAACCAGCCCATATGTATAAGTGAATTAGACATCAAACTAACAAGCATTACATAATATTTTAAGGATATTTAAACTTTGTTGAGTGAATTCATTTTGTGTTGGTGAAACATTTGTTGCCATGGTGAGAATAAATGCAAGGGGCATCGTTGCTTCCATTTGTTAGATATAATCAAAAACGAACCGGTCGTGGATGAAAGATGGCAAGGCACACCATCATCACCAAAGGTGGTTTATAGGACTAGAAGATATGTACGCTGTGTAAACTGCATTGCCACTTCCTCTATAAACAAAAACTGCAACTTCCTCCGTTGACACAATGGCCCTCCTCGTTGACAAATTTTAAAGACAAGCCATCATTAACCTGCTGCTCCTCTAACTAGTGGTGGTGTTGTTCCTGTTTCTTCTTCTTCTTCTTTTATTTCCTTTGCTGACCCTCCTTGGTGGCACTAAAGTGGGTGTTTTTTTCTGCTTTCGTTTCGATCCTCCTTGTTTGCTTCCTTGTACTCACCCTCGTAGGTTCTTGGCTGCTGTGCTGCTTCTTCTTCTTCATGTTGTTTCTTTTCTGACTCCTCCTTGGCGGTTCTGCTGGTGTTTCCATCTGTCTTGTTGCTTACGTTTTTCTTGCCTCTCGTAGATGGTGTTTTGTCCTGCTCTTGTTCTTCTTCATCTTCTTTTGCGTCTCTTGGTCATCTTCTTCGTCGTCTTCTTTGTCTTCATCACATTCTTCATTCTTCACCATCTTCTTCTTCTTCTTTTCTTTCTTTCTTCTTTCTTCTTCTTCTTCTTCTTCTATCTTCTTCTTTCTTCGTCTTCTTCCTTCTCGTTTCTACTTCAATTTCTTCATCAGTGTCAGATTTTTTTACTTTTTATTTTTTTCTATACTTTGTTGTCTAATCCTTCTTGTCTGCCGCAAACATGTTAAGAGTTGTTCCAGCTATCTTGTTTGCATGCTTGCGATCTTCGATGTTTCTTTCTTTGGTTTCACTAGGAGGCCTTTCCTGTTCAGCAGCCGTCGCAGCAGCACTTCATCGTCGTCATAATCGTCGCGGCTGTCCGTAAGCATATATGGTGCTCGTACTTCTTGCACACACTGTCATTTTCTTACTTTAACGGTGCATTTTGTTCTGTCTTCATCTCCTTTTTTTCTCTCTCGCTAACCAAACCACCAGATTTTTTATGGTCGCTCCTTTTCCTTTTTTCTGTGTTTCGCTTCCTTTTTGTTTTGTTTGACATAGGAGGAGCCGCATCACCCTAGAACCCAACCCTGCTGAAGGTCGTCACAGAATTTTGGGAGGTCAGGCTCGAACCACTGAAAATCTGGCATTTTCATTTTCTTCATCACTTTCTGCTGTTGAACACCCATTGCTCTACTTGTTCGTAACTCCATGAGACCAACTTTACTTTTGCTCTTGCGCGCTGTTCGTCTGACTTTGAGCTTGCCCTAACTACTTCATGCCAGTTGGAGGACTTCGTTGTGCTTGTACCCAATTTGAGACCCATCATATGCAATTGTCTTGTAATCAACCCGTTAATGATTGGTTCAATTTCTTCCCTTGCTGTAATCTGTTTAAGAGGTACCTAATCTGGAATGTTGGTTAAACCCAAGTGCTCCAAGCTGGCTTATTACATGCGTGCAGAAATAGACCTGTAAATTTCTTGTCTTATTTTTCAAGCCCGCAAAAATAAATGCTGATTTACATTTTGTAAATGAATTAACCATTTAACTTTTATTTTGTACTGTATGTTTCCCATAGATGCTCGCCTCTTACTTGCCCGCCCCGGATCTGCTTGCACTTTGGAACTCATGTGGGACCATCAAACTTCTTTCTAGGATTGTTATAACCTTCCCAAGATTAATAAGGGGTAAGTAACGCACCGGGTCTTCCTTATACTGAAAGGGTGCTGATCTCCTGCTTCTTCCAGAATTCTTTCAACAACCACCTTTGTGTACACCGTGGTTACCTGCTTTCGAATCCAAAGTTAAGTTCTTGTATCCATATCAGCAGCCCTGCAGAAAATTAAATCACAATATTGATCTATGGTTCATTTGCTGAATCAGTAACTAAAAATTGATTTTGTGTTCAAGAACAATGGAGACCCTTACAATGTCTGCAATTGTCAGCCTCATTTTCTTTTTGGCGACGTAAGCTGATGCATTATTTATCTTCTCAACAACGGTGCAGGTTAAGTTCTTTTTTCAGAAATCCTCGCTTCAGAACCAAAATTCATTAATACCCTCCGCTACGTTTAGTGGATGTCCTCCTTGGCACAGAAAACCTCCTTCCAATAGCTGAAACCCATTCTTTCCTATCTCTTGCCACAATGGAGCATCATTACATCCTCTTGAAGGTTGTACTTCTTCTCCACAAGGTCTTTTGCCTCCATGCAACTCGAATTCAGTAGTCATAGAGGCGCAGTTTGAATTTCTGGCTCTGATTCAAGCTTAAGTTCTCAAACGTCCTGTAAAAAAACCACGTTTCCTCGGTACTTTTTTAATATTGTGGTCCAGCAAGGCCTAGCTTTGTGGAGGGTTAGGAAAAATACTCTAGGATCCGCCTTCGCCATTGAAGGACATGGTCTGTGCCTATAAAACAATGTGTCCGCCTCAATTAGTACTATAATATATTTTGCTGACTTGTACTAACTTTTTGAACTTGCTGAAAAATATGGTCCTGATATCTTTCGAAAACCACATGTGTGAACTTCTACAATTACTGTCAGGCATAAACTCAAACAATTGCAAACTCTGTTTAGAGACCCCTTGGTTACTCTGAACTTCATACACCTTAAGAAAGATGGAATAACTATAGACTGAGGAATCTTCACTTTTCATGCTCTTAGTAGTGCGCTCGGCGAAGATTGGTGGCGCAGATGAATGGTTTCACTCAACAACACACCAAGCGGGCAAATCTTGTGTTTTGTTCGTCCTTGTACGTCGTTTCGAATGTGATGCAAAATCCCCTGAAATCCTCGTACGCAAGCCCTTGCACTGGCAATTTTCCCATAAGATATTTCTGATCTGATCATCTTTATAACGACTTGGATGTCGAAGAAAAATCTCCTCATGAGCTTCATCTCTACGAAGAAGTACAGTAACTTATGGACAACTCGTCAATGTCCTCCTGTCGTGATTTTGTGCTTCCTTGTCATAATGAAAACAACCAAGTTACCACTTAATATAATCAATCTTGAATTTTTGTTTTGCAGAGCACGCAAGTGCAATTTGTCACATGTTGGAGTAGAGATCCGGAAAGGAAGGCACTTACTTGTTTAGCAGGTGCTTTTCCGTGCAATCGTCCATAGAATCCAAGCCTCCTAATGAGCTTGATATAATTGACCAAATATCTCTCCTGTAAGCGTCCGACACCCACGAAGCCGAGACCGTTTATGTGTGTTCTTATTTCTTTGAATTTTTGTCTTCGTCACTCCATATACTTTCCCATTTATTAATTTATGGTCTGTATTGATCTTCGAGTATTTAATTTTCAACTTCTTTTTTCTGTGTGTTCCATAGTTGGTACTTCCCCCCCCTTTGATTAAATTAGGAATGTTGCGCTTTTTAATTTTTATAATTGTACTTTAAGCCCTTATAATATTATTTTTTTTGTATTTCTAACTTAGTCGGTCAATTTTGTTCTTGTAATATTAAATTCTATAATTTTCAAATATTTTTATCTTTAATGTAATATTGTTTACAACACGATTTTTTAATGTTTTGTAACTTTCCCAATAGTTCCCCGTATATCAAGTGTTTAGCTTCTGTTATATATATTACCTACCAAGTTTTGGGGGGCCACTTAATTTTTTTCCGTGTAGGGTTCATCTGGACATCGCCCCTTTATTAGGAGCGGACAGATTCTCCCACTACGCGGCCCTCACCCATTTTTAGCCTCCTGTCTTTCACCCCTCTTTCCATCTCCACTCCCGTCTCCGCCGCGCTGCATACTGCTGTGGAGAAACCGACGTGCTCGATTGGGAACGGTCGTGGTGGTCGAGCTCTGGCCTTGCCCGATTCAACTTCCCACTGTTAGTCCGCTCCCTTTTGTTGTGACTATCCTCTCCTCCTATCGCCCCGCCCGCCGTCTCCCTTGTCCTTCTGTTCTGATATCCTATGGTTTTCATTCTATTTTTCTTTCTTCGGTTTATCTTCGCGCGCTCCCTCGTGTATCAATTACTATTTAGGTCTGTTACCTGTTGTGTTTGCATGTCAATTACATTTTGATAACTTTTTTTATGACGAACTAGGGTTTTTCTTGATCTTGTGTTCTTGCATAATCAGGCCTATAATTGGCCTTAATGTTTGTAATAATGGATTCAATCGTCTGATCTCTCCGATTCTTTGCGTTTGACCAATTTTAATTCGATCTGACCCCAGTAATTTTTATAGTTGTTATGTATTTTTACAGGCTAACTTATGTTGCTTTGTAATATGTTTCTGTCTAAAGTTATTGTTGTTTTTTTGTTGTGATTTGAAATCCTGATGTGAGCCAGTTAATTTTTAAATTTACTGTATCTGCTTGTTATCACACCTTCTGGACTTCCAATGTTTGTACTAGCTTATGTGTTTTAATTGGCTCATCATGATCTGTAGTATACCTGTGAGCAACATGATTCTGTAGTATAATTGGCATCAGATTCTATTTTTATTTTATATAATGTTGCAGGGGCGGGCGTAGGGGTATTCCTTGGGTCTTCATGTGAATACCCATGATTTTTTACAAAACAGTGTTGATTTTGGCAAAACAGTGACATTTTCGAAAAACAACAAGATTTTGGGCAAAATGAATACACATGAATACCCGTTTGCCAAATTCCTGCAGCCGCCACCTAGTATATGTGTGGTTATTCTTTATGTCAATCTACGGTTTTAATGAGTACTCTACACCTTGTTCTTACTTTCGGTTTAATATTTTGTCTTTATTATTTTGTATCATGTTTTTTTTATTTTCGTTTTAGAGTGTTTTATCGTATAATGTGATTGTGCTGTATGCAAAATCCATACATTCCAATATGTAATGCAGTGCCATCTGCTGATTCAGGATTGAGTTGCAGCTGCACCGATGCTGCCAGGTCCTAACCTCTGAATCTGTGGACTCTTCAACTGTACACAATGCTGGCAGTCCTTCCTTCTAAAAAAAATTTGGATGAGTAGTTGCGGTGCGTGTTGCTGTCCCATGTGGTTCAAGATGGGATAGGATGCACACTGTCTGGTCCGTTCTCCCGTGTTGAATTCTTCGTGAAAATTTTAGGAGAATTTTGTGTTTTTTGCGCTATACATGTATTTTAGTTTCTTGCGAAGGGTTATGGGAGGATCTGACCAAAATCTATTTATGTTTGCACTTCTGTGACTGCAGAGTATTCAGGAGCGTTTGATAATTCTGATGATGAGACTCTTCAGCTTTCTGAAACGCATGCCCAAGACTGGATTCCTAATTGCCTGTTCTCAGTAGAGGATTTTCCCTGGTCAGTTGGCGGCCGAAGCCTGAGACGCAAGCTGGCAAGTGGCGAGAGCTGAACCTTAAGGTTTTTTGATGCTTCAGGCCAAGCGAAGAACGTCTTTCACTTAGCAGGTTCTCTTATGCAGCTGATGCTGCAAACCTGCACTTGAACCGAGAAGAAGTTTGAACGTCAGGAAAATGAGCGACGTAAAACGAAGCTAATGCGGAGCGTTTGTTTCACTAGGCCAGCTCTGTGTCTGACCGCAGTTTCAGCAGCCTCATCCGTGGTGCTGATGCATCGGCCTGTACGGGTAAGGGCTACTGTCGGAAGCTAAGAAACCATTGCTGAAGGGAAGCCACGTAAGAGCCCACGTGTTGGTGATTCCTCTTTTTCTGTTTGCCCCCCCCCTTTGCGGCAAAGTCTCGTGTTCTTGCAATGCATACGAGCTAGCCCTTCTCCTGCTTGGTGCATGGTGCGTTTTAACAGAAGCCGGGCAGACAGCGAAGTCAGCATCCTGCGTCCTGCTGCTAAAGACTGTCCCTGGCTGTTTGCTATCCAATAAGGCCGTTCATACACGAAGCAGCCTCCTCCTTTTGCAAATCAAAGACGTTAGTGGTAAGGCTGGGAATAAGCCTGCTCCTTTCGGAAAAACCTGGGAATCAGCCTGCTGCTACTGGAACAAATTTGTTTCTGCTTGCTGGCAAGAGCAAGGTGAAAAAGTCTGTACATTTTGAAGAAGGATGATGATTTTGTTATGAATCTGGAGTTGATATGAGCGTCTTGATAATGAAATTTTGATGTTGACCAGGTCATTATTCCATCTTTTTTTCATTAGTAACTGCTATGTATGTTCTTTTTACTTCTTTGGTCAATGTTGTTTATTTTTTTTATATTGCTGTTATTCTTTTGATTGGTACGGTTGTGTCCTCTGATTCTGTACGTCCTGTATATGTTGTGGTGTTTTGTGTTCTGTACAGAATTACTCTTCCTAACTCTCATATCTTTTGTTAACGTTGTAATTTTTTATTTTATTTTGTATGACTCATTCCTAGGAAAGGAAGAGGGGCTCGAAGCCCCTGTTTGATAATGAATCCATCTTTTTTTTGTTTCGCATTAGTAAACTCTCTGTAAACTGTCTTTTTGTAACTTCTTTGTCAATGTTAGTGTATTTTTTGTATCTGCCTGTTATATTTCTTGATTTGACTGTATGGTGGTCCCCTCTGATCTTAACTTTTCCTGTATATGTTGTGGTGTTTTGTGTTTTACAGAATACTCTTCTCTACATATCTTTTGTTAACGTTGTAATTTTTTTTTGTATGAGCTCGTTCCTAGGAAGAGAAGAGGGGCTCGAAAGCCCCTTTGATAATGAATCCATCTTTTTTTTTTCATTAGTACCTGCTATGTATGTTCTTTTTGTACTTCTTTGTCAATGTTGGTTCTCTTTTTTTATACTGCTTGTTCTTCTTGATTTGTACGGTTGTGTCCTCTGATCTGTGTACTTCCTGTATATGTGTGGGTGTTTTTTGGTGTTTTTTGTAAGGAATTTACGCTTCTAACTATCAGATCTTTTATTAACTTTGTGAATTTTTAATTTTTTTTTAGTAAATGAAGCTCGTTCTAGGAAGAGGAAGAGGGGCTTGAAGCCCCTGTTGATAACGAATCCAATCAAGTGATTTGAGAAAGAAGCGTTTTCAATACCCACTGAAGGTGTTCCTTGAAGGATTAGCCTATAGACGTGTTTGCGATGTTGAAGGACCTCATCTTTAAATTGCGTTTAGACTGGAGGGCCTTGGCCATCTCCCACGTTTCAGGATCACTTCTACATCAACTGTCCTCTTCATCTTCTATCTCATGTATCGTGTGATCCAGATACTAGGACTCTTGATCTTGGTGATTGGGTGCAATAATTGCAACTTTTATCCGCTTTCCGCCATGGACTGTTTGTTTGGCCTTTCCTCGTGGCCCTAAGACTCCTTCCTCCCGAGACGTCAGATATGGTCACGATGAGGCGTTGAATGAAGTTGTGAGGATGAGCTTGGTTTTGGAAGGACTGAGGTTATAACAACTAAGAAACTACGGGGTGCTCTCCTTGCATAACTCGTATTGGATGAAAACAATGAGGCAAAGGGCTAATGAAAGTTTTCTCGCTCATAATACATGAAGTTCATTTGTCTCGGTTATTCTGTTCGTGTTAGTATGGAGGCTCCTATGGTTGAAAGAGTGAGCAATGAAGATGCTCTCTGATTATGATTTATGCGCTCCTAGTTGACGAACTGAAGCGTTGCCATCATTCAATGGCAGAATGCACGGTGCCTTATTGGCGAGCAGTACCGTTGTGGTGTTTCCCTTTGCTGCGATGTACTTGGACTGTCGTCAATGTTGCAAAAGCTGAAAATCAAGATTCCGTACTCCTGTAATCCTGTACATGGAGTCAAAAGACTCTTATTGAAATCGCTAAAGTGCCGCTTTGATAACAAGCTTCAAGTCACAAGGATCTAGACCTGGATTTTTTGGGAACAACCGGTGAGCAAATGTTGCAGTACTTTTTACTTTTTCTCATGTTGAAGTCCCCTGTTTTATTTTCTTGGCTGATGAGTTTTATTTTCAACATTCTTGTTTTTGCAGAGTGGAAGACTGAACATGATATTGTTTACAATTGAGAGGAAGTCACGACGATGCTTAGTGAAGTCCGGCTCTTCTGGAGATACTTCCTTGCAGCAGCTGTTTGATGCTGGAAGTACTAAGCGGTGCTACGTTATGCTGACGGAAGCCCCAAAATGTTAGTGGTTACTGTGATTTGCTGAAGCTTGAGTTTTTATACTGGAAAGGCAATCGAGTTTTCACGCCTTCTCCCTACAACCAGTGAACGTCTTCGCAACCATTTCTGAAATGCTTCCTTCCTGGACCCAACTTTGGATCTTGATGTCCCCTAACAAAATCTTTTATTGGAGTCTAACCTTATAAACCAGCTGCTTCTACCTTTCACTTGTCCATCAATTTTTTTATGTTAAAGTCTTCGCAAGATGAATTTGCAAACCGCTGTGTTTGGAAAAGGCTCAGATTTACATGATGGACTGAGGAAGAAAAGTCGTGCTGCTCCTGCCGGTGTTGCATGATCCTCATTTTGTGAGTAAAATATCTTTTGTATCACTGTTGTTTCTCAATATTTTTACTTCTTTTTCCTTCATCTGCACTTTTTATGAAAACATTGTGGATTTTTTTAATTTCTGTGTGTTTTGATTTTGGTATAGGAAATTACGGTGCTTATTGGAAGAAGTCCCACTGTCTTCCTCCAACGGTTGTTCCAATCTACTATTCCTCCTCCAACGTTGAAGATGAATGATAGTGACTAAGACTGTTTCTCAAGAGCCTCAATCCCAGGAGGAAAAGGAAGGTCTGCTTGAATGTTAATAAGATTCCCTCCCCTGAGGTTGCATTAGATCGAATATGGAAGGTGCGTGGTTGAAGATACTTCTTCCATCCCTCTAATTGCTGTGGACATTCAATCTGCATGCTGACGTTCCTTGTACGTGAATGCTATAGAAGTTGTTGCGGACTGGTCCGGCTGTACCACTGGTTGAAGCTACGGATACTGAGCAAGATGGTGCTCAGGTCTCCTGAATTTGAAGATGCTACCTCTGATTTTTTTTTGCTCAGTCTCTCCTGCTCTTCCGGATCCCACCTGCGCATGCCTAATGCTGTCCTGAGGAAGGAGGATCTAAGAACCGACCACTAATGCTATGCAGCTGCTGTCATCATTCCGCCAAAGATCTTCGGCTCAAGTTAGGCAAGAACCCATGACGTCCGCCCCCTTAAAAGTTATGTTTTGGTATTGCTTTAATTTCTATATAAAAAGGGCTCTCACTGCTGTGAGAAGGGTTCTGGGGATGTAAAGTGTTGGGCAATATGTGGGGGTAACTGTGTCGTCGTTGCTTTCGCCAAAAACATGTGAATGTAATATTTTGAATTCGTCTGCTAATGGTTTCTTTCGTTGCGTGGTACTGTTTTTTCTCATCCCGAGCAGTACTTTAAACTTTAAAAAACGCCCAAAATCCATTCGATAGTTTCACATACAAGTTTTGTTCTGTGGGGTCACAAACCGTGGTATCTATACTCCCTTTCGCACTTTGTAACAACACCCTCTTGTATAAGCTACAGTAATCACCTTTAATAATGCCAAGTCATCATGATCAACAGTGCTTAATCATCATTAGTAACCTATCCCTTGTTCAAAATCCCTTGTCAATTCCATGCAAATGGAAATTCAAAACTAAAAGTGGAAAATAAAAGTGGTTTAACAGAGAAACTAAAAATGTTTTCTTAATATTGTAAATATTCCAGGACAATTCTAAAAAAATTGTAACCACCCTTTAATAAATTAATGAGTAACCCAAACCTCCTCTAACAGTGCTGACGAATAATATTTAATCACCTTTAATTATCTACAAGTCAAATATGAAATGATGATTTAAACCCCAAACTAGTTTTTGGGGTTAGGGTACATGTACTGCTAAATTATGGACTAGGTCACACTTTGGAACGAAAATTCATTTGGTGCTCAACACATTCTTACAACAGAAAAGAAAAGGAAGAAAAAGAAAAAGGCCTATTCTACTATGCACTTACCCAGGCCTCCCACGACCAAGTTCCGGCCTAGCCCAACACCTCCCGTCCCCTTCCCCTGTTCACCCCCGCACGCCGCGTCGCCCGCAACCGCCGCCAGCGCCCCGGCCCCCCTTCTCCTCGCTCGACACCGCGCCCCTCGCCGCTTCGCCGTGGGTGGATAAAGACCCCCTGGCTCCCCACTGTATCCTCTGGTCTGCCCCCCCCTCTCTCCCCCCCCCTCTCCATCGCTTCCTTCCTCCTTCCCTCCTCTCTCTGTCGACTACCGTCGCCCTCGGCGCCACACCACAGACCGACTGCGGCCACCGGCGGCCCCGTACTCGCTGGTGTTTGTCCACTAGACTCCGCCCGCGACGACCCACCCCCTCTGGTGCCTCCCAGGTACGGACCAAGGAGGCCTGCTTTGCTGCTATTCTTCTTCCTCAATCGCTTCTTCCTCCCCATCTCACGTCACCGCAAGCCCTCGCCGTCGGATTCGCGCCTTCCCCTGCGCTCCTTTTCCGTTCACCCAGGGATTCCGTGCCGCAGGTGAGCATCCTCCAGTCACCTACCCCTCTTTTCCTTGCTCTGCTAGCTTCCCTCATTAGCCGTCCTGCTCCGCCCGAGCTCGGCGACGCCATTATTGCCCGCGTACGGCTTGATCCACACGTCCGAGACGCCACACGCCGTCCGTCGTGCTCTCGCTGGGCAGCGCAGCAGGCCGCCCTACCACTGGCCTCTCGCAAACCTCCCCCTAGTCGCAGCTCGCGTGATGGCCGAACTCCGCGCCCGCCGCGGGCTCTACGCCGCGCGCACCGTCCACCCCAGACCTGCAAAAACCAAAAACACACCGCCCTAGATCGACACGGCCTCGGTGTGTGCCGTTCAAAAGAACTCACCCGCCGCCGATTTCGTCCCTCGTACGATTTTCCGAGCGGCTGCCTTCTAAGTCGCCCGTTCCGCTTGAGTCCACATTGAGCGATTCCATTCCTTCGCCTTCCTCCATCTTTTCCACTCCTTTTTTCCCATCCTTTTTCACTGCACTTTGTTCCTTTTGACCTGTTGACCGGGTCAACATCTGACGTGGGCAAACCCGTCATGTCATGACATGGTGCCCCCGCGTTGTTTAAAATGATTTTATAAATAAATAAAACACTAATTAACCGTTAATCCTATTAAGCTAATTGGTTAACTAAAGCTGACACTGACAGTGGTCCCACAATAATATTTAAGTTTAATCCTCTGTTAATTAGCACTGTGAATGACATTGGCCCCACCTATCAGCAGTTTTACTCTGGTCCAGCTTTTTTTACCCGCGGATGTCATGCTGATGTCAGCTGCTACTATTCTGGATAATTCGTATTTAATAATTTAAATAATTCCATGAATCAATAAAACTTTTAGAAACCTTATCTTTTAAATCCGTAACTCCGATGAAAATAATTTATATATTAAAGCGAGCAAAAAATGAGACGATCCTATACGCTAAGCTACTAACCACCCACATACCTGTTAGATAGAAAAATGCCTCTATTCACTGAACTGCAACTTTTTTGCCTGTTTCAGATAAATGAATATGCTGACTCAATAAAAATCATCCAAAACAATTTTTTCCCCTAAAATAACTAAATGACTTAGACATTTCCTTCAGGCAACCCTTGCCACTGCACGTTTAGCCTAGCCTGCGCTTGTTACTCTCCTTTGCTGTGGCATTTATACTGTTTTTTCTCCCTCTCCCCTCTTCTCTCTCGTTAGAGACCCCGCCGCAGCTCCGAGACCGCAGACACAAACCATTGACGACCTTGCCCTTGCCGCCGATCAACACCAGGCAAGCCGTCCTCCTTTGATCATCCATATCGCCCATTCTAATTTCCCATGCTTGCATTAGAATTGCTGCTGCTACTACTTTATCTATTCTGATGCATACCGTTTACCTTGTAACCTTGCTGTTGATAATTACTGCATATCCTAAACTGCTTTAGTATATATAGGCTGGGTAGAGACCCGATCAGTGACCCCGCTAGACCCGACGCCCCGCTGGATTATCTGAAGACTTCCGTCAACTGGATTGGAAGACCAGGCACCGCACATCACCCCCCCTTAGTTGTAAGACACTGCAAAGCATTCTTACGATGCCAAGGGTTATCTCTCGTGGCGCAACTTCTTATGTTAACTCTGTAAGAGTACGCTATTTCGTTCCTGTTGTCATCGAGGTGATTCCTCCTTCACCGACCGCTTCCGATAACGACGCCCGTCATACAACCCCTCAAGTGGTGAACCCACAGCGGGGTATTCCCTACCGAGTTCCCTTGACGATACATCGAGTAGGAATCCACGAGGTGGTGATACTCGATTCACCCTGATGTTATTGGTCACACTGATCTTGGACCTGTACTATTGTTACTTGGAAAGGCGGGTCGACCCTGAAGGTACCCGCGTGTGATGATGAGAGAACGGGTTGCCTGTATGGGTGCCCGAGTGATATACGAGGCGCGGCCGAGGGGGTGGTAGTTTTTCTTAACAACCCTTGCAGCAAGTCCTTCGAGACGGGGCGAAACGGGTCACATCTTTCGGGTTCGCGGCTCGTTACCGTAAGCCCAAGGTACTAACATTTGGATATTGATCACCTTTGCATGGGGGGCCTCTGCCTGATAGAACCCTAACCCCCGGCATTGGGGCAGATGCAGATGGCGCCTTGGTGCAACTCGTCAAGCATCAGCGACAAGTCGCAGACGTCAAGTTCAGCAATTGTGGCAAACGGTCGGATCGTACCACCCTCCGAGGCGGTGGCTGGTTGCCACCCTGCACACAACGACCCGGAGTGCAACAGGGCGATGCCCCAAGACCCCCTGAGTGCTAGGTGTAGACCGGCGGGACCTCTCTGCTGAGCTTAAGGGAGGGCTGCGGTGTATCGTTTGGGCCGAGGCCGGGCATGACCCGGAAAAGTGTGTCCCCGGTCGAGTTAAGCGAGCATGGTGGGTAAGTGGTTGCCCCTGCAGGGAAGAACCCTTTCCTATCGATGCCGGTCCTACGGGAAAGGACACTCTCGAGTTGGTATCCTGATCGATACAGCTAGAACATGAATTAGAACTGGATATATGGCTCTGGGATGGCTTCTCGCAGGGAGTCTAGAAGGGTTCAGGACGAGGTGGATGACTGTATGCTCTTGGGATTGCTTTCTTCTCGCTGGAGTCGAGAAAGGATCTCTGGGTGAGGTTGAGACTTAAGGATACGGCTACCTTTATTGGTAACTGGCTACACTCTTCTAATGCTTGCAAGACCTCTGAAGATGCTAGTCTTCGATAGGACTAGCAGGCCCACCCCTCTCGATGCTGGCATTTCTGCAGCCCAGTCCCACATATACAGCCTCCCTTTGAAAATGTTGCATATGTAGTGTATGTCCCCTTGCCTTGCTGAGTACTCTCGTGATTACTCACGGTTGCTTTTTTTTTCCTTTTCTCCCGATATCAGTTTGACCGTGACCCAAGAGGACGGAGCCCTGAGACAGATGCCCACCGTCGATCTCACTACTACTACCCCGGGATGAATTACTTCTACGGAGCTGACCGTGACGACCAGAGAGTAGGTTCCGGAGGGTCCCATTGCAGGAGGCCTACTCCTTTCGATCGTAGTGTTTTTATTTGCCCCGCCTTTTCTAACGGCCTTTCTGTTTCTGTTCATCCTGTACTCAGATATCTGATGGCTTTTCCGTGACGCTTGTATTAACGCAAGCTTATGTGATTCGAGCCCTCGAGGCCTCTGTCTTTAATCATAAAGCTTGTATGAACTTTATTTATGTTTTAGAGTTGTGTTGTGATTCTTCCCGTGAGGTACTTACGCTTGATCGTGTTGCATTTGCGTGTATGATTTAGCGCACATTTAGCCGGGGGCGTCACAAGTTGGTATCAGAGCCGACTGCCTGTAGGAATCCCCCTTTCCAACTCGTTGACCGAAGTTGAGTCTAGTGGTCTAAAAACTGTTTTTACTAACTTGGCTGTGTGGCTTAAAATACGGGTCCACCCCGCCATATGGGTGGTTATTAGTTATCTTTTACTTCACGACTCCTCGAACCTTTTACTCTGGGGACTTCTTGATCTCTCTTCTATTGGGTTAAATTTTTTACTAACTCCAACATTATTTCTCGTAATCACGTCCACCCGGAGAGCTGGTATCCTTGTGGCGCTTTCCCTGATATTATCCTGATTAGTCTGATAATCATTTTCCTTTCCCATTGGTTTTGTTTACCTTTCTTCTAAGTTGTATTATACTCCGAGTTTCATTCGATAAGACCGATTCCTGCATCGAGTGCACCTGATCTAGGATCCAACAAGTTTGAATCGATCATCTGTGGTTTCTAAAAACTCGACTTGAGGTTGGGTTATCATCAGAATCCGTGGTCGTGAGAGGATAATTTCGAAGACTGCATTTGTTTCCTCGCTATGGCCTCCTACAGTACCCTGTAGAGTCATTTGGCTTAACAAATTCCCTCGCCACATTCTCCCCGTCTATGAATTACATTCTATCATGGCTTACCTCGACAATTCGGCTGGTATATCTGGATTATATTCTGGTATATTTCGAAGAATAATGAAGAACCTGCTGAACACCTCCGTCTAGTACTGGAAAGGCTCCGAAAGCATCAGTTGTATGCCAAATCTCAAATGTTGGAATTCTGGCTTTTGAAGTAACCTAACCTGGTCTGGTGATTTGAAAGATGGCATTGCCCTAACCAGACGAGTTTCAGGGCTATTCCTTGACTGGACTCCTCCGAATAAAACGTCAAGCAAATCAAGAAGTTTTCTCTCGGCCTTGCAACGTTATTGCCGTCTTTTGGTCGAGATTTTTTCAAAGATTGCTAAGCCTTTGACTGATCTACTTTCCCAAGGCGTTAAGTTCGAATGGACCGAAAATGCCAGGAAAGTTTCCAGACACTCAAAGAACAACTGACATCTCCCAGTACTATCTCCTCCAGACTCTCGCAAAGACTTTTTGATTTATTGTTAGCATGTCCGTGAAGGATTAGGCTGTGTCCTAATGCAAGAGCCGTAAAGTGAGTGCTTTGGCTCTCGTCCGTTGCGCCCACTAGAGAATTATCCTGCTACATGATCTAGAACTAGCTGTGTGATCTATGCATTGCATTTGTGGCGACATTACCTCTCGGTAATCGTTGCGAGATCTACAACAAACGGATCCTAAAAGTCTGAAGTACTTTTTTACTCACCATCTCTAAACCTCTCCGTCAAGCAAGATGGATGGAGGCCATTGCGGACTAAGATTGGGTATTTCCTATACCTGGCAAGGCACGTGATGCTGATGCCTTAAGCCGCAAGTCCTATTGCGACACCTCATGGTTGGCGAGCTCAACCTCGTCTTTTTGAAAAACTTGTGCAAGCTATCTGCGTATTTGTTCCACAGGGCTCTTCTAAATAACCTTGTGATACAGACCAGATCTTGAAAAGCTGTTAGAATGCGGCAAGCTAAAGATGTCTGAAATTGATCGCATGAGAAATGATCTTCCACCTTCACAGTAAGGGATTCTCGCTGTCTAAGATGGAAACCTTGTCTTTCAGAAACCGCATGTGGTACCGCTTCTCTTCGAACTAATGACTGCTGACAAGGTCATGACGGAGGCACATGATACCCCCGCTGTCTATTCATATCGGGTAGCACCCCAATATGTATCATGATCTCCGCAAGTACTGGTGGTCTAAATGAAGTAGGAATTGCTCGATATGTTTGCCGGGAATGTGATGTGTGTCGTCGCGCTTAAAGCAAACATCAAAAGCCCGGCTGGAATCGCACCCACTTCCTATTCCTTTATGGAATGGGATAAGAGGGTTCAGATGGATTTATCATTACAGGACTTCCAGGTCACAGAAGTGTATGATGCTATCTTGTCGCGTCGATCAACTTGCAAAGTTGCAGCACTTTCTCTTTCTGCCTGTCAAAGAAACTATCCTGGCGAGTCATTAGCAGAGTTGTATATCTCCAGCATTGTTTTCACTCCACGGGTATTCCGAAGGAGATTAGTCGGACCGTGGGGGCGGTCTTTTCACCTCAAAGTTCTGGGAAGTTTTTTCCAAACAGGCTATGGGCAACTCATATTACCTGGAGTTCCAACTTAATCACCTCACCCACCCCCCCAATCCCAAGGCAAGATCGAACGTATCAATCAAGTGCTTGAAAGACATGCTTCGGGCTTGTGTTATTTCTTTCGTGTAAGAAGTGGGAAGAATCTCTTCCATATGGCCGACTTCTTCTTTAACAACCACAGCTATAAAGCCAGTTTGAGATGGCCCCTTTCGAAGTTACTCTATGGACGTAAGTGTCGACCCCTCTGATGGTCAAAACTGGGGAACACGCTCGTGGTCGGATATTATTCTACAGCCGAAGAACAGTCCTATCGTTTGAGAAACTCAAGGCGGCTCAGGACCGGCCAGAAGAGCAACTATGATCAGAACGATTGGTTTTTGACTTATCAACCTGTGATCAAGCTTAATCTTTCGTGGTCACTCCTATGAAGGGCACCACCTTTTCGAACAAGGGCAAGCTAGCTCCACGCTCACGTTGGTCCTTTCGCATTGTTTGCTAGCTGGTCAAGTGGCGTATAAATTGGGAAATTGCGCCGCAATTCTCCCATATCCACGACGTCTTCATGTGTCTCAACTTCGTAAATGCTTCAAGGAATCTCCGCACACGAGCTGTGGAATCACGAATACTCGAATTGCAGATGATCTTGCTATAAGAGCACCCGATCCGCCTTCTCGATGAAGCTGAACGCGGACCCGCCAAAGGTTTACCAAGTTCCTCAAGTGCAGTGGTCAAATCATACTGAAGTGAAGCCACTTGGGAACGCAGGATAATCTTCGTGTCGGAATACCACGAACTTTTTTTCCTTCTAACTACCTTCTTATCTTAATTCTTTCGGGACGAGAATCTTGTTATGGAGAGTTTGTACACCCCTTGTATTACGCTACAGTAATCACCTTTGTAATGCCAAGTCAATCATGATCACAGTGCTTATCACATTAGTAACATCTCCCCTGTCAAATTCAAATTCAATGGAAATTCCAAAACTAAAAAGTGAAAATAAAATTTGTTCAACATAAAAACTAAAATGTTTCTTAATTGAAAGAATTCAGAGACAATCTAAAAATTTAACCAACATTTAATAAATTAAATTAGGTAACCCCAAATCCTCCTCTAATAGTGGCCTGAGAAATAATATTTAATAAACCTGTTTAATTAACTAAGTCAAATGATGAATGATTATTTACCCAAACTATTTTTGTTGTAGGGTACTTGTACTGCTAATTATGGACCTAGGTCACAAACACACTTTGAACGAAATTCGATTTGGTGCTCAACCTTTTTGCAAACTAGAAAAGAGAAAGAAAAACAGAAAGAAAAGGGAAGAAAAAGAAAAAGGCCTAGTCCTCTATTGCACTTACCTACCGGCCTTCCGACACAGTGCCGGCCAGCCAACACCTCCCGTCCCCTTCCCCTTGTTCACCACCCACCACCCGCACGCCGCTGTCCGCCCGCCCCGCGCGGCGCGCCCCGGCCCCCCCTTCTCCTCGCTGACCACCACCGACACCCTCCTCTCCTCTCGCTTGTTTTTCAAGATGCCGCCCCTGGCTCCCCCCACATGGATTCCTCTTGGCTCTCCCACTCTCCATCGCTCCTCGTCTCTCCTCTCTCTGTCGAAAAACAACACCGTCGCCGCTACATCGCCGCTCCGACGGCCACCGGCGGCCCCGTACTCCGCTGTTGTTGTCTGACGAGCTCCGCCTTCGTACTACCACCCTCCTGGTTCCCTCTCAGACGTACCAATGATTCCTTCTGCTTAGCTGATTCTTCTTCTTCCTCCCCATCTCCGGCACGCAGCCCTCACCGTCGATTCGCCGCCTTCCCCCTCGCTTCTCCTTCACCCAGGTGTCTTCCGTGACCGCACGGTGAAGCATCCCATGTCACCTACCCCTCTTTTCTTTGCTCTGCTAGCTGCCTCTTAGCTGCTCCTCTTCTCCGCCCGCGCTCGGGCTTTGCCAATTCCGGCTTACTTCTCGCGTCACATTCCCGTCGAGACGCCCAGGGTAAGTCGTCCGTCGTGCTCCTGCCACGTTGCAGTAGGCCCGCCCTACCCCCACTTGGCCCGCTCGAAACTCCCCTAGTCGGTCATTCACGTGATGGCCGAAAACTCCCGGCGCCCGCCGCGGGCTACGCTGCCGTCGAGCACCTTCCACCCCAGACCTGCAACCGTCCCTAGATCTACGCGGCTTCGGTGTGGCCGTTCAAAAGAACTCAAAAACCGCGCTCGATTCGCCCTCCGTATTGGATTTCGAGCTGCTCCGCGAGAGCGCCGCCACCGGAGGCCACCGGAGCGAATCCGGCGCCGGCCGCCAGCTGGCAGGCCTGGGGACCACCTGGGTCACTGCATGTGGGTCCCGTTATGTTGACTCGGGTCAACGACTGACGTGGCCCCCGCATTTGGTTTACATTGGGTCCCGCTTGTTTAAAATGATTTTTATTAATAATAAAACACTAATTACCCTGTTAATCCTAATTAAGCTATTGGTAAACTCAAGCTGAACACTTACAGTGGTCCCACAAGTAATTAGTTAAGTTTAAATCCTCTGTTAATTAGCACTGTGAATGACATGTGGGCCCCACCTGTCAGAGTTGATCTGGTCGCTGGTTTGACCCCGCTATGTCATGCTGACGTCAGCTGCTATATTCTGGATAATTCGTATTTAATAATTAAATAATGCCAAGAAAATCAATAAAAACTTTAGAAACCTTATCTTTTAATCCGGAACTCGATGAAAATAATATATATGAAAAATGATCCGAAAAAAATGAGACGGATCCGAATACACTACCCACATAACCTGTTAGATGCCTCTAACTAAACGAACATGCAACTTTTTTGCCTGTTTCTATAATAATAGTGCTTTGAGATGTAATAAAATAAATCCAAACAAATTTCCTAAAATAACTAAATGGACTTAGACATGTTTTTAGCAAACCCTGCACTGCACTTTAGCGTAGCCTGCCTGTGTTTACCCCTGT
Organism: Thinopyrum elongatum; assembly: GCA_011799875.1. Taxonomy (NCBI): domain Eukaryota; kingdom Viridiplantae; phylum Streptophyta; class Magnoliopsida; order Poales; family Poaceae; genus Thinopyrum; species Thinopyrum elongatum. The sequence continues at coordinate 131,748,048 of CM022302.1, forward strand.
TTGCTGTGTATTTATACTGTTTTCCTCCTCCTCCTTCTCTCTCGTTAACCCCCCCCCGCCGCAGCTCCGGAGACCGAAACAAACCATTGACGTGACGACCTTGCCCTTGCTGCCGAGCAAAACCAGGCAGCCCCCTTTTATCCTCCCGATATTGCCCATTCTAATTTCCCATGCTTGCATTAGAATTTGCTGCGCTACTGCTTTACTATTTCTATGCATAGCCTGTTTATGTAACCTGCTGTTTGATAGTTACTGCATATCCTAACTGCTTAGTATAGGCTGGGTAGAAGGGACCTATCAGTACCCCCGCTAGCCTGACGTGCCCCGCTGGATTATTGAAGACCCGATCAACGTGAATTGAAGACCAGACCCCCCGCAAAATCCGCACTCACCCCCCCCCCCTTAGTTGTACGACCACTGCCGGCGTTATATCGAGTGCCGCGGGTGATAACCTCGTGTAGCACTCTTCTGATGTTAACTCTCTGAGAGTAGCTATTCTTCGTGGTCATCGAGGGGATTCCTCCTCACCTCTGATACGCGCCCGTCGTACAACACCTCAAGTGGTGAACCCGCGAGGGTGATTTCCTGGGGTTCCTCCGAGTTCACCTTGACGATACCTTCATTAGGAATCCAACGATGTGATACCTCGGATTCCCCTGAGGTTAGGACATACGGATACGTGGACTGTACTATTGGTTATTGGAAGGCGTGTTCGACCCTTAAGGGACCCAGCGTGTGCAGGGGCGGGCCCACATGGTGCCAAATGTGCAGCCCGCCCGGGGCCCCACATTTTGGGGGGCCAAAATTTTGTATATAGGCCTAGTATTATTTCGCAAAAAAAAACCTAGGCTCTGGAGCTCTGGACCTGATCGATCGGGAGCTGGAGCTTGGGCCTCGAGGCCATTTCCGCAGGAGCGCTGGTGCTCGATCGATCTTATACGATCGATAATATGGAAACAGCTACCCTCGTCAAAAAAAAACAGGATCCCCTACAGAAGCCATCGGGATCGTGTTCATTCTCCCGAATCTGGAGGACTGGTCCGGCATCGGCTTCGCTACAATAAACAGTAAACATGATCGTCTCGTCGCCTTCCCCCTCATCAGATCGATCGGATTCAGCCGCTGCCGCTGTGCCTTCCTAGCTTTCCTCTTCCAAATTTCAGACTCATCATCGTCCTCGCAGATCGATCCGTGACCAACTCCAACTCCAGCCTCCAGTGCTTAGCGAGTCCTCCTTTCCGATAAACTTCGTTCCTACTCCCTAATTCCTAATTGTCCTAATGACCTTTTGGTAGGGATCATTATTTGTTAGAGATTGGATAAGGATATTTGAAATCTTCTTGTGTTAATCTTGAGGCTGCCCTTATGAAGGTAAACAATCTGATATTGATTCCAATGATCTGTTTGTTGAGTTAAGTTTCCTTCAAACTTTCACACATGCCCTCAACACAAATATCGTACCTGTTGAAATTCTAAATTTTTTTAAAGAGGCATGAATTTGTTTTCCCAATGCAAGTATTGCATATAGAGTTCTGTTTACCATTCTTGTGAATGTGTCGGCATAAGAAGTTTTTTCTAAATTTAAGCTATTGAAGTCCTATAAATCCTATATGCGTACTACTATGACACAACAAGAAGACTCAATGATTTGCCACAAATAGCACTTGAATTGAGTGTTGGAGAATATTGATTACGAGATATCATTGAAGAGTTTCATTTCAAAGAATACTAAAAAGAATGATGTTGTTCAATAACTACACAGGGAGTTGAATATTATGATTTTTTCATAATTTCCAATTGTTATGTAAGACATTATATTATATATTATAAAAAAAATCTGCGAGATATATATGCTTATAATTCTCGTTGAGTTCATTTTAGTGAGATAGGGCCCCCTTTTTTAGTTTCGCACAGGGCCCCGGATTTTAACCGGCCCTGCCCTGCGCGTTTGAAGGTTAATACGTTTTGCCTGTATGTGCCAGAGTGATGAATACGAGGCGTCGGCCGGGCATTCTTAACCCTTGCACTTGCACCAAGTCATCGAGCGGGGGCCGACGGGGTCACTCTTTCATGAGTCTCTGCTCGTTACCTAAGCCCCAGGTACTTAAACGATTTGGAATTATTTGATCCAGGCAGGCCTCTGGCCTGATAGCCTAACCATCACGTGGGCAAGTATGGCGTTCTGCAATCGTCGCATCAGCCGTACAATTCTGTCAGACTTCCAGTTTCAAACATTAATGGCACGTCGGATCGTACCTGACCTTGCCATGCGGTGCTGTCCACCCTGCACACAATGCCCCTGAGTGCACAGGGCGATGCCCAAGACCGCCTGAGTGCTTAGGATGTAGTAGACCCGGCGGGGAACCCCTCTCTGCTGAGCTTTAGGTAGGGCTCGGTGTAATCGTTTGGTGGCCGAGGGCCGGGGTTGGCATGAACCCTGAAAATTGTGTCCGGTCGGAAGTTAAGCGAGCGTGGTGGGTAAGTTTGGTGCATCCCCCCTGCAGGGAAGCACACTCTAATTCGATAGCCGTCCTACGGTAAAGGACACTCGGAGTTGTATCCCGTCGATACAAACTATAACATGAGATGAACGCTTGATATATGGCTCTGGTATGGCTTCCTACATTTCTCGCAGGTTCCGAGAAGGGATCTCAGGATGATGTTGATGACTGTATGGCTCTGGGATTGCTTTCCCTCGCGGGGTCGAAAAGGATCTCGGGTGAGGCTAGACTTAAGGATCTGCTACATTATAATGGTACTGTCTACCTCTTCAATGCTGGGCAAGCCCTGAAGATGCTAGTCCTTCGATAGTACAGGCCTACATCTCCTATTTCTGGCATTTTCTGCAGCCCAGTCCACAATACAAGCCTCCCTTTGAAAATTGCATATGTAGTGTAATCCTGCTTTCTGAGTACTTCTGAGTACCACGGTTGCTTTTGTTTTCCTTTTCTCACCGATATCAGGTTGACTGACTCAAAGGCACGGAGCCCCTGAGAACAGATGCCCCGTCGAATCGCGACTACTATCTATACCCCGAGGATGATTACTCTACGAGCTACTGACGACCATGAGTAGGTTCGATGGGTGCCCCGACAGGAGCCTACGCCTTTCGATGGTAGTGTTTTATTTTGCCCGCCTTTCTAAAGGCCTTTCTATTTCTTTTTCATATTCTGTCCTCAGATACTGATGCTTCCTGGCTGAATGCTTGTACGCAAGCTTAATGTATTTTCTAGCCTCGAGGCCCCTGGCTTGTAATATAAAGCTTGTAGACTTTTATTTAATGTTTTAGAGTTGTGTTTGTACCTCTTCACGTGAGTCCTTAGGCCTTGATCGTGTGGCATTGGCGTGTATGAATTAGCGCACATGAAAGCCGGGGGCGTCACAACTATTTCCTCCTTGGGTTATATTAACTCCTTGATGATCAATCTGTACTTTCCCTTAGAATCATGACTGTACTTCTTTAAATAATGTGTACTCGAACTTCCATTTGTTACGCGACTCTTTTTTCATACATTTACTACACTTGATGCATCTGTACTTCCCCTAGATTAGGAATGTGTCGTCATCGTTTTGGTATAAATTTTGTCTTGAACTGTTATTCAGATCAACTGGAATGTCCTATTTTGGTTGCCAGGTTTGTTTGTACTTCTCTGAATGAGAAATTGTATTACTGCTGATTTCCCTAACCTATTTTGATGTTGCCAGTTTGTTGTACTTCTTTCTCTGAATTAGAATTTTACTTACTGCACTTCCCTACATATGTTGCTATTTGTCACTTCTGAATGCACTGCTCGTATTGTTGCCAAGTTTTTGTCTGTACTTCTGTGAGTTTGGAAATTGTACAGCTGAAACTTCCCTATGATATTTGATCTGAACTTCCTGTTTCCCTCGTTTGTAACTCTGTCGAATGTTCCCCATATTTGTACTTCTTCTTTTTTTTTTAAATTGTCCCTCAGGTCATGTCTATTTTGTTTTTTTTCATTGCAAGATGATTATTTTCTGAATGCGCCAAATGAAATTCCTTACTCCATTGAAAATTCTATGATATTGTTACGTAGTTGGGGAGAGATAGCGAGTTTGCGTAATTTTCTGTTGCATACTTTCTTAACATGATTGATTCTTCTTATTTATGTACTCTGATGTTATATTTTTTTTTCTGTCTTGTTGTTGATTTCCCTTCTTTGTTTTTCAGGAATGAGTAATGTTCGAGGGTGATGACTGTCAAGCAACTGTTTTCCAATTGCTGAATCCTTCAGGCCACGGGCATGCTTGGGTCTGAAACAGCTTCACATTGGAATCCACCTTCTCATGAAGAAACCTTGGCTTCTTTTAAGACTGATTGGGCCTTATTTGGTATCCATGTGTCATCATCCCTTTCAAAAACTACTGTTATATGTTATATGCCTTTTTTTATTTGTTTTTCCTTTGTTATAGCTTCTTACTGTATTGTGCAGAGTAAGCTATATCGTGTAGATTTCGCACAAGTCTTTTATGAGGTGCTTGAGAAAAACTGTGTGGAGCGTATCGACAATATTTCCTGTTGTAAGAATTTATATTCGGATGTTTGTTCTGATTTTATTGTCTTTTTGTACTAATAACTGTTTATTTTACCTTTTTTTGTTGGTGCTAGATTGTTTTCCAACATTGACCACCACCGGATGGTCACATGGCGTTGGGTCTTGGTTGTTGTTGCTCTGTGTCGTGGAAAGATAAAGAATGTGTTCCAGTATTTGATTCTTCTTTGATGTAAGCATTCAGCTGGCTGGATATTTTTTTAAAAATGGTGACGACATTAAGGCGGCCTGGCCATTGCTTCTCAGGACATGCCCGATGGAGCCGCGAAAAAAATCTTTGTCCTTAGAAGGGTTCAGAACTAATTATATGAAGGGGCCCTGCAGAATACCCGTAAGTACTTCACAATGTTAAATACATATTTCAATGTTGTTTTATGATCTATTATTTCTTCTGTTTTTTAAAAACCACTTATTTTTTCCCAGTCGGGATTGTGGCTTTTCAATGCTCCACTTGCCATTTCATTGGTATGGTGAAAGGCACACGGATTTCTTCGCGCAGATGACATCGACGTTATGAAGAAGACTACTTCTTTGGACTTGGTCCAATGTCTCCTGTTTCCGGTATAAATTTTAAACGGCTGTTTGGCTATGATCCATTTAAGCATCCCTAGGCTTATTTTCTTTTTTAATATGTCAAATATGTTTTGCATTTTTATCCTCTGATTATAATTCCTTGGCACTTCATTATTTTTACTTCCTGTTCTTCTTGTATGTGTACTTGCTCCGTCGTTCGTCTTAGTTTTGTTTTTTTTTTGCGAGTGACCAGTCTGTTTTTCTTATGTCTTTTTGCTCTTGTATATTTTTTGGTTTCTTTTAGTGAAGATTTGACAAGGATTGACAAGAATTTCAACTGTTGAGACACAGGTGGTGTACGCCTGAGTTCCATAACGTTGGCAGCCAACTGGTGTGCCCACATAGGGGAGTCTCTTAAAGCTGTTTCAAGGGAGTTAAAGGGCAATTGAAAATCTGATTTTAAGACACCAACTCCGGTCCAGTCTAATCAGTTTGAAGCTTGGATTCTGAAAGTGAGCTGACTTCGCCTGATGATTTTGTCACGAGGAATTAAAAAACTATCATGTCATATGGGCTTAACCCCTAAGAGACAGGATAAAAACAAGTTGCTGGCTCCTAGGAAAGGATCCTGCTTTGTGTCGGCTACTATTACGTCATAAGAGGACATCCAAAAGGACGAGAATGGTGCGTCGTGTTGGCCACTCAAACTTCTTTTCTTGGTTTCCCATCTCAGGCCCCGCTCGTCTTCTGGAGGAATTTGTTCTCAGCGACTATGCGAGGAGAGGTACAAAAGGAAGGGCACCTACTTGACTTCCTTGTTTTTTGTGGTTTGGCTTGTGTCTCCTTTTATCTATACTTCTGTCATGTCTTGTTAGGTACTTCCCAGTCCTCATGGCACACTTGTCTTTCTGTTGGTTTGCCCCTCATCTGTACTATCCTGATATCTGCTCTCAGTGCTGGACATATTTGTTTGTTTTTTTCTTTGGTGTTGCAGTGGGAACAAGGTATTTCTGCCGGTTTCCTCTGTATTGGTGGCGAGATTTGTGTGCACTTGATAAAATATAACAGGTTGAGAATTGTCACAGTGTTCGCCTGAATATGGTAGATCGAGGGTGAATTAAATGGGATTCATCATAGACCATGGAAGAAAGATAACACGTACGTCAAGTTTTTGCTTCTACAACTCGGGTACTTCTCAGCCCGTACTTCATAGTAACCATAAGTCTATAACTCTTTTTTGCAGTTTCTAATATTTTTTTGTACATAACTGTCATTATTTTACATTGGTGGTAAGTAATTTTATTTTTTTGTGTTTATGTGCAAGTACGTTCTCTATATGAAAAACTTTAGATCAAAGGGAGAGTTTGATGTCAAGCAGCTGTGCGGTCCTGTACAGGCATTTTGTTAGGCGGCAGGAAACATTGCCCGAGCAAATATGGTTGGATGTCCTTATTGGAAGTTTGTTCTGTTTTGTTTGGCTCTTTTGTGTTTCGTTCACTTAATGATTTAGAGCCATCCTTCTTGTTGCAGATTTTAATTGACTATTGCAACCAGATTCTGATTATAGATTCTCATTATGTTGGCGGTACTCAATGGAACAAGCTAGTACCACGGGGCCGTGGCACATTTGATTATCCTTGAACTCCTATCCATGGCCTCGAAAAGGAAAAAAACCCATCTCGGAGCTCCGTCCACTCTGATACTAGAGATCGTAGTGCTAATTTGTTTAGGTCTGATGCAGTTATTTTGTCTTTTTGCCCTCCAGTCGGCTGATTATGCATCTCTTTGTTTGGTTTTCTTATTTGTCTCTATCATTTACAGGCAGAAGAATGGTCCTTGCTGATGCAAGAAGTTACTTAAACATCAGTATGATAATTATGGCACCAAATTGTCCAGTTGTTTCCAAGAAACCACATGTATCATCAATGTCCGAAACAGGTCCTCTTCAATGTGGCTTGTTACTGCCTTAAGTTTGCCGCTGGAATATGAGGGTACAAGCTTTGTGTAATCGTTCCGAGATTTGCGATGTATGTATTTTTACAGCACACTAATATATCATTTTTGTACTGTTTTAAATTCTTTTTTGTTGCATTTTGCTGAAGTTTCTTTTATGTTATCTTTTACAGCCTGCCAGTGATTTGACTGGAAGGCGGAGTAATCTCTACCTGGTGTTTTAATGCAGATAACAACTATCCCGTCAGTGAGTTGCCTAGCTGAGATTCAGGATTTTGCTCCCGGTGGTTTTTGGTTTTGTCTACTCAAGTAGGACCTTCTTCTTGGAAGCTAACTCTCACTGGCGAAGTAGCAGCCATTCGTTATTCATCACTCATTTTCTTGATTGTTAACATTGTAATTCCGCAGACAATTCTTTGTTATACATTTGAGTTATTATTATCATTGTCGATGCTATAATTAAGTTGTATTTAATTGTTCTCACATTGAACTCTCTTCTATAATCCTTTGAGTTTAGATGTTATCGACGTGTATTTTCCTCATGTACTTTGAGGATTGTATAAACTGTAATAACTTCCTCCAATTCTGAAGTTCCTTAACTTTTGGTGTGTACTTCCTGCGCATTCTATTAGTACTTCCTTAGAGCCCACACAATTTATAGCGTTTTAAAAAATTGTTTCTTTGGCACTTCCATTATCTCTTAGTGTCCTTCCTTCTGACTGTGATCTGGTAGCCCATTGTTTATAACTTTGTGACTGCCATTATTAATAATAGAATTCTATTTTTTTCTTAATGAAATCGTTTTTGTTCGTATTTTGTGTTATTAGTTTAAATATCAATGCCTACAAAAAAGAGAATAACATACTCGTTTTTGTACGTTCTACATATTAACTATGAATGAGATTTATTTAATTCTTAAAACACGTGCAAAATCCATACCATCCGTTAATGATACACGCCTGGAAAACGTTCTACTATTTATGAGGCCCAAAATAACAGCCATTGTAGTGCGTGGGGGCCGCTCCCTCGTCTATGTGTTGACCGCAAAGCCGCCTCCCCGCGCATTCCACGTGTTGAACTACCAGCTTCCCCTCTATAAGAACCCGCTCCTCGTTAGTTCTCCACTTCCCCCTTCAACCGTAACAAAAAAAAAAACCCCACTCTCTCACGTCCCCCATAGCAAAACCGCATTGCTGCGCACAACTCCGTCGATGGCACTTTACCAAGACCGCGTGGTTGATGCAAACTCCTCCATCCGCGCTGGCGTCTCTCCAAGGAGGGCGGCGGTGAGCCCGCGTCCGTCATTTGTAGTGCGCTGATGGTTTTCCAGGGAACGACACCGTCGCTTCTTGGAAAAAGCCCGTCGCCAAGATCGACCTGACTGACCTCTTCAGACTATGTCATGGCCCTACGAGAAGGGCTATTGTCTTTTCGTGGTTGGTGATTCCATGCTCTCACGTGGCCCGCCGTCTCGGCCTCGGCGGCGGCGGTTACCACCAAGTTCGCCAGGGTTCATCCCGCGCCGTCGCTCTCTCTTTTTTCTGCAAAGAAGCCCGCCCCCAAGGTCGCAGTCTCCAACTATCTGTTTCCCTATACGACGAGGGCTATTGGGGCTCCATGTGGGTGATGCGAGTCATCCACGCGCCGTGGTGGCGTTGTGCCTCCTGCAAAGGCTGAGGTCTCCTCTGAGACTCTTGAGAAGGCCGACGCTCGTCTCCAATGCTTGTCCGATCAATAATAGGAATACATTCCACCTACTATGCCCTTGGTGAGGACTGCCATCAGCGGTGACTATGAGTTTGGAGGTTAGTATTGTGAAACCCTAAACCCTGTAGTATATCTTCAACCAATCTCGGTTTATTTCCCTTTTTATTGATCTAGTTTCGTGTATTTCTGTCTAATTATATATCTGAACTTCTTATTTTGGTAGAAACGAACTTCTATTATTCAAGATCCTGAACTACTATTTGTTTTTTTGTTTAACTCTTCAAATCAATCTCAGTTTATCCAAAACCCCTCTGACTTCCGGTATATCTGTCTATTTTAGTATATCTGAACTTCGTACTTTGCTAGATCTGAACTTCTAGATTATAGATATGAACTTCCTATGTTTTTTTTCTAGTTATAGTTTAGTATATCTTAACTTGCAAATGTCTTTGTAGATCTGAACTTCCTAGTTTTGGGAATCCGAACTTCTCTATATTTTCGTCTACTGTATGTTAAGAAATATCTGAACTTCTTTCTTTTTTCTGTTTTTACTTATTTGCATTACTGTTTTTAGCACGAACTAACTTTATATTATCGTAATCTTGTGTCACATTTATTTTTTGTCCCTTTTAAAAAACTTAATCTGAAGCCTTGCATTTCTGTTTCTAATGCAGTACAAGTTTGATTATTCAGTGATCGAGTATAACGAGACAAAGTTTATGCTACAAAGGTTTTTTCCAGGATCTGGATGAGGGATGCACAACCGTTGCTTCACTCCGGTTGCTATTGCCGCATGTCATCATTGCCCTTTTGACCAGCAGATCATGGCTTCTGACATCACCAGTGTTGGCCAGCAGCTCATGCATTGGGTTTTGTGCACCACAGATTACACCTAAGATCATGGCAGAGCATAATGCACTGTATGCGTCCTCCAAGCCAAGGCAAAGTCCATAGGAAGAAGGACTGTGGTGCTTGGACTCATCAAAGAAGAAGATGAAGAGGGCGATTACCCCTGAAGCACAACAAGTTTCATTTCAGTAGAATCTTGCTGCTATTTAAAAGAAGTGGCTAAAAAAAAATATTAGTCACCAAGTAAATCAGTCTGTCGTCATCTGTGTTTGCCTGTTCTATTTGGTGACGCTTCTGTTAATCAGGTGGGCTATGGTTGCATGTTGTTGAAATCATGTAATATGTGGTGACTATGTTGTTTTTTATCTATGTTATGTGACTTAAGTTGATGCTATAATTTGCACACTACTGGTTTTAAGTACGCCATAATTCTGGCATTCCTCATTTTTTAATTGTACAATTGTCCGATGTTTTGGACTTGCTCTTATATTTACTAATTTACTGTTCGGTAGCTAATTTTCTCGCCGCCCTCAGATTGAACTTCCTCTATTATGTACTGAAGAAGAAAATATGCAATTGGTCTTGGTTAGGCGCAGGAAAATATTTTCTGTTGTTTCTTCTGTATGTACTTTTCTGTATTTCAAATTTAAAAAAAATAACTGCACTCACCCGTGTTGGGCCAACACCGCACTTCCCTATTGAATAAACTGTCACATCCCCTGTTGATAAAACTGGCACTTCTGTACACTTTCCATTGTACACTAGCAGCATACCCTTCTTTGTCCCGGAGCAAACACGCCATTTGACATGAACCAGCCCATATGTATAAGTGAATTAGACATCAAACTAACAAGCATTACATAATATTTTAAGGATATTTAAACTTTGTTGAGTGAATTCATTTTGTGTTGGTGAAACATTTGTTGCCATGGTGAGAATAAATGCAAGGGGCATCGTTGCTTCCATTTGTTAGATATAATCAAAAACGAACCGGTCGTGGATGAAAGATGGCAAGGCACACCATCATCACCAAAGGTGGTTTATAGGACTAGAAGATATGTACGCTGTGTAAACTGCATTGCCACTTCCTCTATAAACAAAAACTGCAACTTCCTCCGTTGACACAATGGCCCTCCTCGTTGACAAATTTTAAAGACAAGCCATCATTAACCTGCTGCTCCTCTAACTAGTGGTGGTGTTGTTCCTGTTTCTTCTTCTTCTTCTTTTATTTCCTTTGCTGACCCTCCTTGGTGGCACTAAAGTGGGTGTTTTTTTCTGCTTTCGTTTCGATCCTCCTTGTTTGCTTCCTTGTACTCACCCTCGTAGGTTCTTGGCTGCTGTGCTGCTTCTTCTTCTTCATGTTGTTTCTTTTCTGACTCCTCCTTGGCGGTTCTGCTGGTGTTTCCATCTGTCTTGTTGCTTACGTTTTTCTTGCCTCTCGTAGATGGTGTTTTGTCCTGCTCTTGTTCTTCTTCATCTTCTTTTGCGTCTCTTGGTCATCTTCTTCGTCGTCTTCTTTGTCTTCATCACATTCTTCATTCTTCACCATCTTCTTCTTCTTCTTTTCTTTCTTTCTTCTTTCTTCTTCTTCTTCTTCTTCTATCTTCTTCTTTCTTCGTCTTCTTCCTTCTCGTTTCTACTTCAATTTCTTCATCAGTGTCAGATTTTTTTACTTTTTATTTTTTTCTATACTTTGTTGTCTAATCCTTCTTGTCTGCCGCAAACATGTTAAGAGTTGTTCCAGCTATCTTGTTTGCATGCTTGCGATCTTCGATGTTTCTTTCTTTGGTTTCACTAGGAGGCCTTTCCTGTTCAGCAGCCGTCGCAGCAGCACTTCATCGTCGTCATAATCGTCGCGGCTGTCCGTAAGCATATATGGTGCTCGTACTTCTTGCACACACTGTCATTTTCTTACTTTAACGGTGCATTTTGTTCTGTCTTCATCTCCTTTTTTTCTCTCTCGCTAACCAAACCACCAGATTTTTTATGGTCGCTCCTTTTCCTTTTTTCTGTGTTTCGCTTCCTTTTTGTTTTGTTTGACATAGGAGGAGCCGCATCACCCTAGAACCCAACCCTGCTGAAGGTCGTCACAGAATTTTGGGAGGTCAGGCTCGAACCACTGAAAATCTGGCATTTTCATTTTCTTCATCACTTTCTGCTGTTGAACACCCATTGCTCTACTTGTTCGTAACTCCATGAGACCAACTTTACTTTTGCTCTTGCGCGCTGTTCGTCTGACTTTGAGCTTGCCCTAACTACTTCATGCCAGTTGGAGGACTTCGTTGTGCTTGTACCCAATTTGAGACCCATCATATGCAATTGTCTTGTAATCAACCCGTTAATGATTGGTTCAATTTCTTCCCTTGCTGTAATCTGTTTAAGAGGTACCTAATCTGGAATGTTGGTTAAACCCAAGTGCTCCAAGCTGGCTTATTACATGCGTGCAGAAATAGACCTGTAAATTTCTTGTCTTATTTTTCAAGCCCGCAAAAATAAATGCTGATTTACATTTTGTAAATGAATTAACCATTTAACTTTTATTTTGTACTGTATGTTTCCCATAGATGCTCGCCTCTTACTTGCCCGCCCCGGATCTGCTTGCACTTTGGAACTCATGTGGGACCATCAAACTTCTTTCTAGGATTGTTATAACCTTCCCAAGATTAATAAGGGGTAAGTAACGCACCGGGTCTTCCTTATACTGAAAGGGTGCTGATCTCCTGCTTCTTCCAGAATTCTTTCAACAACCACCTTTGTGTACACCGTGGTTACCTGCTTTCGAATCCAAAGTTAAGTTCTTGTATCCATATCAGCAGCCCTGCAGAAAATTAAATCACAATATTGATCTATGGTTCATTTGCTGAATCAGTAACTAAAAATTGATTTTGTGTTCAAGAACAATGGAGACCCTTACAATGTCTGCAATTGTCAGCCTCATTTTCTTTTTGGCGACGTAAGCTGATGCATTATTTATCTTCTCAACAACGGTGCAGGTTAAGTTCTTTTTTCAGAAATCCTCGCTTCAGAACCAAAATTCATTAATACCCTCCGCTACGTTTAGTGGATGTCCTCCTTGGCACAGAAAACCTCCTTCCAATAGCTGAAACCCATTCTTTCCTATCTCTTGCCACAATGGAGCATCATTACATCCTCTTGAAGGTTGTACTTCTTTCTCTCACAACGGTCTTTTCGCCGGCATGCAACGTCGAATTCAGTAGCAGTTAGTAGGCAGTTTTGATTATCGGCTCTGATTCACAGCTTAAGTTCTCAAACGTCCTGTAAAAAAACCATCGTTCCTCGGTACTTTTTTAATTTGTGCCAGCAGGCCTAGCTCTGTGGAGGGTTAGGAAAAATACTCTAGGAAATCCGCCTTCGCCATTGAAGGACATGGTCTGGCCAAAAACAAATGGTGTCGCCTCAATTAGTACTATAATAATTTTGCTGAACTTGTACTAACTTATTTGAACTGCTGAAAATATGGTCGCTCATATCTTTTCGAAAACCACATGTTGTGAACTTCTACAATACTCAGGCATAAACTCAAACATTGCAAACTACCTGTTTAGAGACCCTTGGTTACTAACTTGAACTTCATACACTCTTAGAAAGAATGGAATAACTATAGCTGAGGAATCTTCACTTTTTTCATCTCTTAGCTAGTGCGCTCGGCGAAGATTGGTGGACTGCAGATGAATGGTTTTCACTCCAACAAACACACAAGGGGCAAATCTTGTGTTTGTTAGTCCTTTACGTCTTTCGAATGTGATGCAAATCCCTGAAAATCCTCGTACGCAAACCCTTGCACTGCAATTTTCCCATAAATATTTCTTGATCTGATCATCTTTATTCGACTTGGATGTCGAAGAAAAACTCTCCCATCATCGAGCCTTCATCTCTACACAGAATACAGTAACTTATGGACAACCTCGTCAATGTCATCCTGTCGTGATTTTGTGCTTCCTCTGCCATAATGAAAACACCAAGTTACCAAACCTTAATAGTAATCAATCTTGAATTTTGTTGTTTTGCGAGGACGCAAGTGCAATTTGTCCTACATGTTGGAGTATAAGATCCGGAAAGGAAGGCACTTACTTGTTTAGCAGGTGCTTTTCCGTGCATCGTCCATAATATCCAGCCTCCTAAGTGAGCTTGATATCATGACCAAATATTCTCCGTAATGTGTGGGTCTTAGAATGCAGGAACTTACATATTCCATGCATCAACGGTCAAACGATTTGTTGCCGAGTGGTAGGAACACAAGCATGTCCACGAGCTTAAGCAGCAATCTGTGGTGTGTCCAAAATTGTATATCTTCGATGACTAAAGACCCATCTTTTTTCTCCTTCATTCACACCTCAGCCTAGCCTTGCCAGAGCCACAACACCTTTACTGTGTGTTCTGTCGCTTTTTTCTCGGCATCAACACTGTGTTTGTGCTTGCCCTCTCCGTTGCGACTGTCAAATATCTTGTGTTTCCATGTCTGGCCAATCTTTGATACCAAATCCGGTATGTCGAGCAAAATATCTGAGTGTAGAACCTCTTTGCTTTTAAACAAAAGCCCAAAACTCATCTTGTACTTGGGTAACAAGGTAGTCTGGGCATAATCATCTTTCTTTGCGAAAACAGTACATACAAGTTAATAAACCGATACAAACAGAAATACTCAAAATGCTTGAACTGCTAGGATGAATGGTTGCAGCTGACATGTCTGTAGCATGCTCTATTATAGGAGTTTTGTTTTTGGGGTCCGTAAATTGATGGGACATGGCGGTGTCAACAATGCCCTGTTGTGTAAGGATCCCTGTTCGACTGTGCGTGCTCCTCGGGCATCCTCGTGGTGGTGTCTGCGCCATGCATCCCTCGTGTGCTGCTGCTTCTCATGGCCATTCGTGCTCTGTTTGCTGCTTCTCTCGGATCCTCGCTGTGTTTCCTGTGTCCTTCTCATGTCATTCGGCGTCTGACTGCTTCTAGCTCTTCAGGCATCCTCCTCTTTGCTGCTGCTGCTCATGTGGCCTGATCTTTTCTGCTTCTGTCATCTCTTTCTCTGTTTGATGAGGGGCGATAGAGCAGATCCTCTGTCCTTGGCTTCTTGATGCTTACATGGCATGTGCTCGGTTTTCTCCTCTCAGGTCTAGGAGCTCCCCGACTCTGCAATCCTGTCTTGACTGTCCTTTTGTGCGAGGTCTTGTCGGTGCTGTATCTCGGGTGGGTCTCTTCTGTTTTTTTTTCTGTCTCAACTGCGCGATTCACTTCCGGGGTCCTGCGGTTGTCCATTCCGGGGAGGACGGGCTAAAATTAGAGCCGCTTACTTGGAGGCACGACCATGATTCCTAGAGGCACTCTTTGGTGGGGAATCTCAACTTCAACCCTGGGCCTCCTAGTGGGACGACACGGCTGCAAACTTGTAAGCTATTTTGTGGGCACGACACTGTGCCTCGCCTCACTTCACGCTATTTTTTGGGGAGACACATCGCTTGCCTCCCCCTGAACTTCTACTACACTTTTGGTGGTGAGGCGCGAAATGTCACACAAGGTAAGTGGTGGATGGGCCCCCTTTGTCCTAGACGATGGGGTAAGAAGGTGGGTAGTGAGTGATCTTCAAAGCCAGGAGGAGCTGCTGGTTTAATGATTTTGAGGCTGTGAGTTTGGGGCTTGTGATTTTTTAGAGCTGATAATCCCTTCCCCGTTGAGTTTGGATAAGTGAGAGACTGCTACTTTGCGCACAACTCGACCGATATGCTCATTAGGAGGCCCACCATAGTTTTTTATCTCTGGAAATTACCAGCCTCAGGGTGTGTGAGGTGGTTTCTTCGAATTTGCTGGTGTATAACGGCATTTTGGGCTTGTTGACTACAGAAAAAAACCAGCTGGTATGTCAGGGAGTTCTCCATTGTAGTGGCGCTACCATTCATAACTGTTCCCATGAAGTTTTTTTTTTTTGCGTTTTTTTTTTTTTTTGTGTTTGGTGTTGTTTTACATGTTTCCCATCCTGCAATATAATTGTTGTACTTGGTTTCAATACGTGTTAACACTGAAACAGTGAACTGCGAAATTATATATGTGTCTTCCATAGAAACCTATAACTGAACTTCTATCGAATAGTACATACCATACGACCATCTGATGCACAAATAGGAAGTTTATGTTATCAGACACTATGCACAAAATACACACATAAGTTTGAATTGGACTAAAAACTGATATATGTTCTTCCACTCAAAGGCATAATAATCACCCCCCCAACTACGTTATGTTTTTGAACTTCCATGTAATAACATTGTGAGTGAAACTTCTGTGTGTATTATATGAACTTCTTGTGAATGGTATTGAACTTCTCTTCTAACGTATTACTTGTTAGGTTTAATCTTGTCATGTTTTTATCTGCATATTTCTTTATAGCCATGCATGTGCCTCTAGGTTATGGAGTTTTCTAAAAAGTCCGGCGTAGGTGCCTCTGACTGAGTGCGCAAGGACGGCAGATGCTAGCTAGCTGCGGTGATACGGCGTGCAAGGGCTGATGCCGTATGCTTGTGCAAGTCAGCACTACCCTTGAGAATGCGGCATGCAGGCGCAAACGGAGGGACGGCTGGACAAATTTATAGAAGAAATGGTAAGTGTCGTATGTTTGTTTTAGATCATGAGTCCCACCTTTAGTCATGTGGCGCCGTGAGACGCCTACAAGGTTGATGACGGCCGAGTGGATTTGGTCAAAAGTAGCTAGTATAAGCATCATGCATGGGTTTAGTTGGTTATAGGCCGAGAGGGCCGAGGAAATGTAGCGCCTGTGTATTTCACCGGGAGACAAGGCAAGCTGGCTTTCTCCTTGTGAAGTGTGTGTGTGTGTGTGTGTGTTCTTCTACGGTGTTGTTGTTGGAGAAACCAAGAGAGAAACTTGAGAGAGATGGAGGTTGGATTTGTGAGAGGCAGCTCGAGGTAGAAGAAGAAGCGGCGCTTGCGAGGAGGCGGCGCAAACAATGCACAGAGCCTTGTTGATCCGTGGAGGCGACACGGCGGCGATGGATATGGTGGCCGCGTAGCGGTGGTGGAGGCTCGACGGCGACCACATGGCGGTCTCCTGCGAGATGGTGGCGGTGGCCGCGATAATGAGGTTTGTTTTTTTTGAGGTGTTGATGCCGCGCGAACAAGTGGCTGCGGTGCTATGCTGCCACAACAACGGTGAAGATGCCCGTTTACAAGGAGAGGCGGTTCGATGGCTGCCACAACACAACTGAGATGCCGCTAAGAAGATGGACGACGGCGCGATGTTGTCACCTCGAGTCGTAATGGATGGCCACGACGGTGGTGCGATGCCATCTTCGTCATGGAGTGTTGGTGGCGAAACAACAAAATTGCAGCGTGATGCCTGGGCAGCAAGACAGGTGGTGACCGGCTGCTGCGATTGGCGTGGTTGAGACATGATGGTATGTCCGCGTTCGTCACTGTGATGGAGTCCGTCCACGACAACGTGCGCATAACGGCGCTGCGACGCGTCCACGACAATAATGGAGTGGAGATCGGCGTTGTGATGGCGTCGTCCATGGCAAGAGGTTGGCCGGTGATCTGTCATCAGATTAGAAGAGTTGACATGTCAAGATTAGGGAGTGACTGTTTAAGGTTTAATCTTGTCATGTTATGTATCTCATATTTGCTTTAGCCATGCATGTAGCATAGGTATGGAGTTCTAGTCCCGGGGAGGTCCCAGGGGCGGGGTGCGCAGGAAGGCGAGATTGCTAGCTGCCGTGTGATACGACGTGGAAAGGTGTGATTCGTGATGCTGTGGCGAAGCAGCACTACCGTGAGAGCGCATGCATGCGCAAGATGGATGGAGCGGCTTGTGACAAATTATTAATAGAAAATGGGTAAGTGGTCGTAGTTTGTTTAGGATGCATGAGTTTATGGTCGTGGTGGCGCCGTTGAGGGGGAGCCTACAAAGGTGCTGAACTGGCCGAGTGATTTGGTCAAGTAGCTATGCAGCATCATGCAATGGGTTGTTGGTTAGAGGCCGAGAGGGCCAGAGGAAAAATGTAGCGCCCTTGTATTTCACCGGGAGACAAGGCAAACTGGCTTTCTCTCCTTGGTGAATTGTGTGTGGTTGTGTGTGTGTTGTTCTTTTTTTTTTTGAGGAACCAACCGGCAGGCGCCTGCTTTTCTTTAGACTTTTTTTTTTTTGAGGAACCGGCAGGCGCACTGCCTTTTTCTTATAGAAGAGATGGCGAAAGGGCGTGATTTACAGAGGGGCGAGCGTTTTTTGGGAACGTCGCAGAAACCACAAAAAGACCAACCTAGAAACTAGATTAACCAATGCCTGAGGTTGGCAGGCTGCCAGCAAATGCCAGGTCGCGCTGATTGATTGCGTCTAGGGCTAGAGCCGTCACCTCGCGATGCGTTAGCCTTTGACCAGTGAATACCCGCCTATTTCGCTCCTTCCATATGGACCATATCGTGTAGATGATTCTTCCACTGCGCCTCTTGTGTGTGTTCTTCACGGTGTGTGTTGTTGAGAGAAACCAAGAGAGAAACTTGAGAGAGATGGAGGTTGAGTTGTGAGAGGCAGCTCGAGGTAGAAGAAGAAGCGGCGCTGCGAGGAGGCGGCGCCAACATTACTCTATCCACATATAACCAGATTGCAATTTATGGAAGTACAATTATAAGCACATGGAAGTACAATTCAATAATCAGAGAAGTTCGAACCGGTTACCTGAGATAAGTCGCACTGCACGCTTCCGTTTGTTTGTGGTAGCTACAGGATGTACAGACCGACTTTTACGTGGAACGAATGAGTGGTTGTTGTCCATAGAATGATCCCCACGAAATCTTGGAGAAGTACGACGGGTCAGACCATCAGTTCGATCCATCTGAAAAGATTGGAAGAAGTTTGCTGATTGTAGATTTTTGCAGGGGAAAGTTCTAACAAAAAATGCTAACTGCGCCGGAGAAGAAAGAGCTCACCGCACCGTGGAGATGTTTGTACAGGAAAGACGGCGGCGAATTCTCCTTCACGTCCTGTTCACGCAGTACGACCGGCCTCGCCGGAAAAGATCCTTCAAGACGGTGCGAGCCCGTTCGCGACTCAGATCACGCAGCCCGTAACTCGCTCGACAAGCTCTCGGGGAAATCGCCGTGTGTCGGACCTCGCTCTCTCGCGCGGCTCCCGCCGCTGCTCGTGAGCTCGGCCCGCGCGCCGGAGAAGAAGGTGATTCCGATGGGGGAACTCGCCGTGTGTCGGACCTCGCTCTCTTGCGCGGCTCCCGCCGCCGCTCGAGATCTCGGCCCGCGCACCGGAGTAGAAGGTGATTCGGATGGGGGAACTCGCCGTGTGTCGGACCTCGCTCTCTAGCGCGGCTCCCGCCGCCGCTCGAGATCTCGGCCCGCGTGCCGGAGTAGAAGGTGATTCGGATGGGGGAACTCGCCGTGTGTCGGACCTCGCTCTCTCGCGCGGCTCCCGCCGCCGCTCGAGAGCTCGGCCTGTGCAGGACGAATGAAGTGATTAGGTGGGACGTGGTCGGAACAGACCCTGTTCCTAGCGCGACGCGCCCTATATAGGCAGCGAAAGTTGTAGAATAGGTATTCTACAACCGGTTGTAGGATAGTCCAGCCTATATATATATTACTATATATATAGGGTTAGGGTTTAGGGTTTAGGGTTTAGGGTTTAGGGTTAGGGTTTAGGATGATGAATAGGATTACTATAGGGTCGCGCTATTCCTCACCCTGGATGAGGAATAGTTATTCTTCACCCCCTCTTTATTTTGAGGTCAATGCACCGTATTTTTAGGTTTTGTAAATTTTGTCTTATTTCATACGTAAAAAAAGAACATAAGAAAATATATACTTGCCGTAAAAAATATTTTATGCTACGTAAAATTACGAACGCAAAAATATAGTATAAAACATACATAAAATGCGATATTTCTGGTCTTGTAACCTATTTTTTTGTTTTCTTATACCAAATTTTACGTAGTGAATCAATATGAATGTAACTATTTGTATTTCAAACATAATTTATTTATGAAGCGATAGTAAGATTACCTCGGGTGAAGAATAACTTATTCTGCACCCTGGATGATGAATAGGATTACTATATATATATATATATATATATATATATATATATATATATATATATAATATATATATATATATATATATATATATATACTTACTTATTCTTGTTTTGTTACTGATTATATTTTGTGCTGCATGAAACATGTCATGGGATTGTATAATTGGAATTTTGATATGCTTATTGCCAATTTGCTTGAACTAGAGTTGATACAGATTGTAAAATTGATGCGAGGTCGTTTGAGTTAAATACAACAAATTTGGCAACCTGAGGTAAGAGGTTAGGGCTTCAGTGGTTTTTTTTTCTGCATTTAAAGTATTGTGACTAACTCGCATTTGGCTGCTTTCCATGTTTCGTCAGATACTGTGGCCACCTGACAATATTATTGTGGAGCGGCCTTTGCATTTCAACATTTCACACAGTACCTATTTAATTGCGTGTGGCATTGCCATGCATGCTCATGTATGTTCCTTGTCCCTGTGAGGCTGTGACTGCGAAAAGTGAGAAAGAAATGACCAAGCTTTTGTTGTGGTAAAAGTTATCCAGTTAAAATTGCTGTTTTATGTACTGTCTCAGATTGGCATTGATATTGAGAAGATGAAGCGGAAAACAACCAAGAATATTTTATGTCTTGCTCGCCGTTTTTCACCCCTTCTGAAGCTAATTATCTTGCTGATATTTCCGATTTGGATGCTCAGCAGAAGGAATTCTTCAAACTATGGACTCTTAAAGTTAGTGAGGCTCTCTTTGATCCTGTACTTTACAGCCCTTTCCTTTGTAACCACTACATTTTGCTCTATATTCTTTAGAACATTCAGCAGTTATTGTATGTCCCCCAGTACTAGGCTAGAACATATCAACTGATCCATCACGGTCTAATATGACCACCTAAAGCACGCACTGTAGTTTGTTGTTCTTTGCTATAGAAATGCAGGTTTGGAATATATATTTTGTGCTCACCCTTTTTTAGATGCTAACTTGCTAACTCCTTGCATAACGTATGATTATATTTCCCTTAAAAGAGAAAGTATGATTATACTAAATAATCAAATTGAAGTACACATCGATGGGCATCTTATGAATAGACTCTTTGCAGAAAAAGGAATCATTATGAGAAGAGTTAGCAGCAAAGTTGGATTTACACCAAATATTGCACTATTTAATTAAATATTCATATTTCTTACTGATACGTTGCTCACATGGAACTATTCAGCAAGCATATGTAAAGGCTCTTGGATTGGGTATCTCAGGTGCTCCTTTCAATGGGGTTTCATGTCGGACCCCGGACCCAGAGTTATACATAAATGTAATGCGCTCCTAGTCATGGATCCACAAGGGCTTCGGGGTTACCAGCCCCGGCCGTAACACACAACTGCAGATAGACCGGAATCATCGGCGCGCAAGCCGGCAACACATCAGTACTACTACTCCTTGTGTCCATGCTAGTCATAACCAAAGATGCATATCAAAGCGCCCATGAGTCGTATGAACCTGAAGGAACGGGACCAAGGCTAAACGGAAATGCTGTGTGTCACAGGAAGTGCTACACATGCCGAGGGTTACTGGGTTTACCAATCCCAGACCGAGTAAACATCGGCAGGCGTGCTCGGAAATGGATCATCGGCACACAACCCCTCGACTGCGACAGTCAACATAGGCATAGCCAATTCGTTTAACCAAGGGCTCGACACCAACAACCAATCAAAGCAGTACTCTAGACATGAAAGTGTATTATACAAGACTTACTAGAGTATAGCATTACACGCAGAGGCTACACGACCAGCATAGGTCAAGTAACCCAACAGTACACCAAACAGCGAAAGCAAATTATGTTGCTATACAACAAGACTGCAAAAGGACTAAGAGTCCGAACATAAGCAACGTAGTAAAACCCATACTACAGACACCAGGCTGCCACGTGGGAACCCCGAACTACTCATCGACATCGAGGTAGAAACCTTCTTTAGCTGAAGCACCTGCGTCTATAACAAAAACAACAACGAGGCAAGTTTGAGTACAAAAGGTACTCGGCAAGACTTGGCTTCTAAGTTCTTTTGCATAAAGCAACTTTTGTTTTCCGAATCGAGGAAGAAGAAGCACGTGTAGTGGAGCATTTTCAAAACAGAAGAGAAAACTACTCAACTACTAAGATCAACATCTTCTTTTGCTCCACGAGTTCTTTCTCATTCCCAGACTATCTCATGCTACAAGGATCACCCCTCTCGACTTCATCGAGGAGGCACCCTTCATTCGTTGTCAACAAGGTTTAGTCATTCCGTTCAAGTTATCTATGACCTCGTGTCTTTCACCAAGTCGTCCTTAACCGTGGAAACGGCTTTCCGAAAGATTTATCCCTGCAGGGGGTACACCTTACCCACACGTATCAACCGACTCTTAATGCCACGCGGTAACGCTCTTCCTAAGAGCGCGGCAGAGGGTGGTCGACCACGACCTTTACCTTGCTTAAACCTATCCATGAGTCTACCCAAACAGGGCCACCCCGTCAACAGGGAGTTGGCCACCTCCTGATGGCACCTGTTCTATGAGTCGGGATCAAGATCCGTATACGTCCATCACTTGTCCCGGTCACGCCCTAAGTTTTCTCCAAAACATTTTATGACACACCCGCAGATGGAAAGCTCAAACTACGTGACCCATGGATGTGACCAAACAAGTTAGTTAGCCGAGCGGGGTTCATTGGCCCGCGTGTGGCTGCACGCTCAGTCTTGGCTTCCGCGGCGAGACCTTAGTTCCTAGGGTTGGCGAGTACGGGACAAACAACCACTTCCCAAGTGGCCTCTCGTCCAAGCCTTAGTCAGTTCACAAGCTCACCACTCATCACCAAACCAACATATAAGATTATCGCATTGACCCAATTCATCAACTGGATGAAGTAGATCATAACACTAAGCATGGCTAAGCATATAACACACAAGGCTCTAGCGATACTCAAACAACCCTAGTCATACTAGGAGGGAAACATGTATGTAGGCGACAAAAAGGGGAGCATGCATCGGATAGGAGAACTCTATCTAAGACCCGAAACTCAGTTGAATCGAATGCATGAGTAAGAAGTTGAAAACACTCAAAACATGGGTGTTGCCATGAGGTTGTGCTTGCCTTGCTCGTCGAAGGTGGAGCTGAGGTTGTCGTAGTAGGCTGGATCAACCTCCAGGTCACGATCTATCGACAACGAGCGAACACCGGAAAGAAAGCAACAATTCAATACAAGGCTTCGATGCAATGCACAATATGTATGCATGACATTTAATGCATTGGAAAGGAGCCCTAAGCATGTAGAACATGTTGCTAGGGTTTTAGAAGGTGAAGGAAAGATTAAGTGAAACCAATTCCTTCCTTTAAAAGGAAGGGCATTTTGGGTATTTTGAAAGTGTGTCAAAATGAAGTTGTTCAAACATGGATGAAAACATTTTAGTGAATAGCTCTTACTTCACTGATCATTTTGATATGTTGTTCATATTTTTCTGATTTTATTTGAATTATTTATGAATTTTACAAATTTAATTGAATTTAAATTTAATTCAAATAATATTCAAATTTGAACTTATTCAAATTCATTTGAAAATGTTATAAACAGATAGATTTTAATTTTCCAAACATTTCCATATACTATTTGTATTTTTCTGAATTACAAAAATTAAAGTTATTGATTTTACAAATTCTAATCATTTTCAGTAATTCAAATATTAGGTGGTCCCACCTGTCAGGTTTTTATTATTTTTAAATATTTTCTAATTATTAAAAATCTGACGAGTGGGGCCTGGTTATGTCATGCTGACGTCATCATGACGTCAGCGGTTGGCCGGAATGGCTCAGATGAGCACGCCGGCGGCGATTGTGGCCGAGAGGGGATGCGCTGGAGGGCGTACAGGATGCGCCCTGTCGCGAGCGACCATCTAGTGGCGGCGCTGCCCGAAAAGAGCCGCCGGAATTTCGCCGGCGAGCACGAACTGCGGCGGCGGCGCTCGACTACGACGACGACCACGAAATAATCGACAAAAAAACTAACAAAGGGCATGGGGAGGGAGCAAAGCTCACCAGGAATGCAACGGAGAGGACAACGGAGCGAGAGGAGGTCAGGAAAGGCGGCGACGTCCCACGGTGGAGCTCGGCCGGCCGCGAGGAAGACGACGAAATTCTCGGCCTTCAGGCCATCTCCGTGTCTTAGCTTGCTCGAGGTGTGGGAGGGGATCACGGCGGTCCTCCTGGGCGTCTCTGCGAGGCCGCGTGTGGTCGGAGTCGACGGCGATGGCGGATCACGGAGGAGCTAGGGTTTGGTCATCTGCGTGGAACAGAGAGAAAGACAGAGGGAGAGTGGGGGGTTCTGAGAGGAGAAGGGTCGATGCAGACGTCTCCTCGGCGCTTATCCGCAGCGAGGCACTAGAAGCAGGAGGTGGCAGGCGATGCACCGTCGGCGTCTTCGTCCTTCTGGTAGGAGGAAGAAGAAAGGGGAAAAAAGGAATTTTCCCATAACCCCCTGAGTTTCCAGAAAATTGCAAAGAAGCCCTTCTGCTTTTAAAAACATAGAAGAATTTGAAAGATTGAGGGCCTTTTTGGAAGATTAAAATTCCACAAAATAATCTTTGGAAAGCTCATCAAATTTGCAACATTTCCATAACTTGATTTGTTGAATTTGGAAAAACTTTTTGGAACATTTTTGAATTGATCATTTTAAGTGATTTTTATTCATTTCATTCATTATATTCAAATTCAAATTTTTAAACATGGTTTTCATGCATGAATTCCATGTACACAACACACAACACCATTTTATTCAAAAGTGGGATGTTACAAGTCTACCCCTCTTACAAGTATCTCGTCCCGAGAGATTCCTAGGTTTCAGAAAAGAAGTCGGGGTACTTAGATTGTAAACGATCCTCTCGTTCCTAGGTTGCCTCGTTCTCGGAGTGATGTGACCATTGAACTTCGAGGAACTTGATGGTCTGGTGCTGGGTTCTTTGTTCGGCCTCATCAAGAATACAGACAGGAACCTCATCCTTGAGCTTAAGAGTCTCGTGGTCTACACCACGGACGGGATCTTTGAAGCAACGTTTGAGTTGGGAGACATGGAAGACATCATGGACATCCGAAAATCCTAGAGGCAATTGCAAATGATATGAAACTTGACCTCGTTTGCCAATGATGGGGAACGGACCAATATAACGAGGAGCCAGTTTGCCTTTGATTCTGATTCGTTTTCCACCTTTCCGAGGTGTGACTCGAAGATAAGCTTTCTCGCCAATTTCATAATGAACATCTTGATGATGACGATCATTATAACTCTTTGATACGTCCCAAACGTATCTATAATTTTTGATGCTCTATGCTTGTTTTCTACATGTTTTCCCTATGTTTTCTATCATTTATTGGACTAACCTATTAACAAGATGCCCAGTGCCAGTTTTTGTCTGTTTTGTCAGTGAATTGCAGAAAAGGTCCAAAAATGAAAGTGCTCGGAATTGGCTGAAAATTTACGAGGATTTTTTATTCACTGGAAGACTCCAGAAGCCAGAAGGAGACCCGGAGGGGAGCCAGGGGGCACCAGCCCCCACCCCCCCCAAGGGGCGGCCACCCCCCTACCTGCGCCTGGCCCCCCCGGCAGCCCTGGCCACCACCTCGCGTCGCCTCTTCGCTTAAAAATTCACTCTTGACCTAACTTGGGAGGATACCGGAGGATTTTTCCAGAAACGCATCCGAGCTCCGCCGCCATCCAAAACCCTAATTCGGGGGACAGAAGTCTCTGTTCTGGCGCTCTGCCGGGACGGGGAAGTGCCCCCAGAGCCATCTTCATCCACGTTGCTGCCTCCCACGATGATGTGGGAGTAGTCCCTCCTCGGGGCTGAGGGCTCGTGCTAGTAGCTATGTGGTTATCTCTCTCTCATGATGTGATCTTGCATAAATATCAAGTTTGTGCCGATCAAGGGTAATACATAAATTTCAACTTGATATTAGTACAACCGGCCTCTGTACCAACACAATATCAAAAGTCCGTCAAAATAACGAGAATGTACACAACTAAATTATTAAAAAATAATAAACGCATGGCGGGAAAGTCCATCTAACAACAAGCATCGTCAAAAAGCATCACTTAACAACACAATAACCCCGAGATGGTTTTCCAAAAGTAACGCAGTCAGAAAGAGAACAATGAGGAAGCGCCATCATCGTTTGATCCAACCACGAAGGCTAGAACTGCCAGCTGGTCCAGCTACCCGCGGCTTCTCCAGTGATCAACATAAACATGAGCACACGATTGATGAGCCAGCTCGTTTCAGTTTGTTACATAAATATAATAGCAAGGCGACATTCGATCAGTTACTCACTACTTAACCTACATTGTGGTCGATAATGAAGCACGCATTTTTTGTTAACTAAACATCCCACATGACCCCCCTGCTAGAAATTCAATTGAGAGGAGTCTTTAATTAGAAGCTAAAAGAATGTTGCGTCTATATGTGTAGTATTTGAAATCCACCAATCTACTTTTTTTTTGCTAAAACCTCTAGTGTGTAGGATTTGAAAGGAAAGGAAAGCTAGCCCATTGCGCTATCTTACTATACATACTTTACTTTCAACATAAGCGAAGCTTTACAAGTGAGGGGGGCCATCCCCCCTACCCACCCCCACAAAGTAATGTTTTTTGGGAGGATAGAAATATAATTTTTAGACCCCCCCTCCCCACCCAAACAATCATATTTTGTCTTTCCCCCCTTGGAGAGTTTTGTCAAGCTCCTCGATTGGAGGATAGAAATAAAACATGGCGGATGCTAGGCGTAAGCCGGCTGATGGCTCGCAGTTATCAGCCGCCTTAATAACCATCCGATCGTGTACATCATAGCCGTTCGCTTGGTGTCCCGTGGATCGCACTTCCCGTCAACGCACATCTTCCCTCTCGCGCTCGAAGCACACCTACCAGGTCGACGCCGCCGGAGCTGCAATGCAGCGGTCATCGACGCCGTCGGAGCTTCACTGCAGCGGCCACGACATCGCCGGAGCTGCAATGCAGCGGCCGTCGACGCCGCCGGAGGTGCGTTGCAGCGGTCGTTGATGTCGTCGGAGCTTTAATGCAGGGGTCATGACGTCGCCGAACCTGCGATGCAGCGGCCGTTGGAGTCGACGCCGCCGAAGCTGCCATGCAGAGGTCCTTGACGCCGGAGTTTCAATGCAGCAGCCACGACGTCGCCGGAGCTGTGATGCAGCGGTCATGATGTTGCCGAATCTGCGATGCAGCGGCCGTTGGAGCTGCCATGCAGAGGTCCTTGACGCCGTCGGAGCTTCAATGCAGCAGCGACGACGTCGCCGTAGCTGAGATGCAGCGGCCGTCGACGCCGTTGGAGCTTCAAAGCAGCAGCCACGACGTCGCCGGAGCTGTGATGCAGCGGTGCGTCGACGCCGTCGGATCGGAGTCGATGCCGCCGGAGCTGCGATGCATCGGTCGTTGATGTGGTCGGAGCTTCACTGCAGCGGCCACGAGCCACGACATCGCCGGAGCTGCGATGTAGCGGCCGTCAACGCCGCCGGAGCTGCGATGCCGCGGCCGTGACACTGGATTTGCGGCAGCTTGATTCCGCACACTCGTCGGCACCTCGGAGTTGTTGGAACTGGGAACACAAGGGCGTCACTAGTGGCCGTCGCCTGCCCTGTGGAGCAGCTCGTGCGGGCTAGCAGCAGCCGAGCCACTGCCTAGCAGTGCCCGGGGCCAGCGCCGCTCTCCGGCGGAGCCTCCTCCTGCAACATCGGAGCAGCGGTGTGGCGTGATCTTGCAAAAGGGGCGGCTGGGCATCGCCTCCGGAGTCTTCGTGCACACAGCTTGCTTGCTGCCTTGGTGAGATGGGAATGAGACGACATGAAGACATAAGATTTCTGCGGTGGGAAACAAAAGGCACGTGACAGGGGGTGCGAGTGGTGAGACCCACGCTGGGCACGTGTCATAAGAAGGAGGCGGCTTACGAGTGCGTGTTATCAGCCGGTGGAAGCAAAGTGATTTCCATAAAACGTTGGGGCTGTTGGTTGTGCACGACGCCCCTGGCAAACCCTGCAGCTTCTGCAGATACAGCCGCTGGAGAGGCTGGACGATGGACTCGCCGGAGACAGCAGCGGACTCTCCCGCATGCGCACCGCCGCCAAATGGTCGCGCCGAGCTCGACGCAACAAGGAGCGCCATGATCACGGACACGATATACTTGGACGATCTCATCATTATTCCGAATCCTGATCGGCTCACCCAAACTAACTTTGCAAATAAGAACACTGCACGTTGCTAGATTTTTTTTTTCTGCAAACGGCTAGCGCTGCAGGCAGAGGTTAGCACAACACTACATTTTTCTTGGATACCGCGTACGTACTTGCATCGTCTACGACTGGGTAGAGAATTTGACAAGATAAACAGTGAAGGGAATTCTTTCTTCAGGCACACGGAGGCGGAGCCGGATGCATCACTCCTGCTTATTGTTAATACCAGGGGCGGAGCAAAATGTCGACGACCATCAAAGTGAATAAACATCATAATATACTAAGTCACAAAATATATTATACAAAACCCATATAAATATTCGAATATATATGTTTGATGTTTAGAAAGAAAATTACATGTTTATTAGCTTAAACTCCGCTTTACGACCACTGATACGTCCCAAACGTATCTATAATTTTTTATGCTCCATGCTTGTTTTCTACATGTTTTCCCTATGTTTTCCTATGTTTTCTATCATTTATTGGACTAACCTATTAACAAGATGCCCAGTGCCAGTTTTCTGTTTGTTTTGTGTGTGAGTTGCAGAAAAGGTCCAAAAAAAGCCAGAAGGAGACCCGGGGGGGGGGGGAGCCAGGGGGCCACCATGGGCCCCCCAGGTGCGGCCTAGGGTTTTGGATGGTGGGGGAGCTCGGATGCGTTCCAGGAAGCCCTGGCCACCGCCTCGTGATACCTCTTCGCTTATAAATTCACTCTTGACCTAATTCGAGGGGATACCAGAGGATTTTTCCAGAAACGCATCCGAGCTCTCCCGCCATCCAAAACCCTAATTCGGGGGACAGAAGTCTCTGTTCTGGCACTCTGCCGGGACGAGGAAGTGCCCCCTGATGCATAGGTGATCACACGCTTGTTGGGTAACCCCAAGTGGAAGGTATGATGTAGTCTAGCGGAAATTTCCCCCAATTAAGGAACCAGGGTTATCAATCCAGTAGGACTTCGAAGTCTTAGAGAAGGTTGCCTGTTGTCTGGCGCGTCAACAAGCGTGGAACCTTCACACAACACACAAACTCTCTCTTGTCCCCAACTTTTGAGAAGGTTGTCAATCTTCCGGTCTTGCTGAAAACTAGAGAATTAAACGTATAGAGTATTGAAAAGTAATAAAAGTAAAAATGGAACAACAAGGAAACAATGATGAAAGTGCTTGAAAGAAGGTTGCAATAATGAGGAAAATAGGACCGGGGCCCATAGTTTCACTAGTGGTGTCTCTCCAAAGAAAAGAAAAACATGCTGGGTGAATAAATTACAGCTGGGCAATTGACAAATCATAAACGTATAACAATACTATTATGACGAGATATAGTTCACGGGTTCGAACATTGTAGGCATTACGTCAAGGCATATGGACCGCTATCCAGCATACATCCATATCTAAAAGTCCACCTCAAGAAAGCTATCCAGCAAATCTCTCTGGTATTAAGTTGCAGTAACGAAGTGATTGCTTTGTGTGCAAAATACAAATGCATTAAGAACAATACGTAATGTAAGCAGTGGTCCTCGTCCGTAGACAAGAGCACCGCTATTTTCTCCCTAGTAGCAACATCACATCCCCCATCCGTTACGTTTCTGTCACTCAAGCACAAATGTAAGGGAGGCATGAACCCACTATCTAGCATATAAACCCTCTTTTGGAGGTGAAAACAACTACGTCGCCAAGGTAATCATAAACACCGGAGAGCATTGCAAGACAATATTAAAACTCTCTACAAATATAAGTGAAGAATCTCAGATTGACATGAACAAAATAATCATAATCTCATGGTTCATCGGATCCCAGCAAACACAACATGCACAATTACATAATGGTGGTCTCGATCATGTGAGGCAGCTCACGAGACTCTAAACATGGAGGCATAAGGGAGAGAACAACCATCTAGCTACTGCTATGGACCCGTAGTCCCGAGATGAACTACTCAGGCATCTGTCCGGAGGCGATCATGGCGATGAACAGGCCTCCGATGACGATTCCACCCTCCAGCAGGGTGCCGGAACAGGGCTGCAGAAGCCCTAGATTGGAGTTTCGAGGTGACGGCGCCTCTCTATATGTTTCGTGGAAAATAACTTCATCCCCTAGATTGGAATTTCGAGCTGACGGCGCCTCTCTGTATGTTTCGTGGAAAATAACTCCGTCCACGAACTTTTTAGGGTTTAGGGCAATTTATAGGCGAAGAGGCGACGAGAGGCGGTGGCCGGGGCAGCCAGGGGCCCACCAGGTGCGGCCTAGGGTGGGGCCGCACCTGGCACCCCCCTATGGGCCCCCTGGCCCCCCTCTGGCTTTTCTTTGGACTCCGTCTTCGTTCCAGGTAAAAAACGATCTCCGTGGATTTTCAGCCCTTTTCGAGAATATTTCTTTAAGAACTTTTCTGAAATAGAAAAACAGCAAAAAACAGCAACTGGCCTGGGGCATCTCGTTAATAGGTTAGTCTTGGGAAAATGAAAGGAAAACATGAGAAAACATGTGCAGAACAAAAGGTATTGGGTAGAAAACAAGCATGGAGCATAAAAAATTATAGATATGTTTGCAACGCATTAGCATCCCCAAGCTTAACTCCTGCTCGTCCTCCAGTAGGTAAGTGATAACAAAATAATTTTTGAGGTGACATGAAGCCAACACAATCTTGATCAATGTTATGTAAAAGCATTGTAAGCTGAGATCAAAGTGCTTTAACAAAGGCATGATAAATATTATTTGAACTAATGTAAACTTAGCAACTATGTTGCACATGAAAAGTAACACAAATAAATAACAATGAATAATAATGCATCGAAAGTGATACGTTTGTTTCAATCATAAAGAAAAACATAATAAAGTGGTATCCAACTTGTCCTTCGTGTGGTAGCAAAACATAAATGCCAGGACACCTTCAAAGTTCAAATGGTGACTAGATACAAAGAATTTGAGAGCAAGCAATATCATAATCATGAATCAATCAATAATAAATTTTGGGACTATGCACATTATACTCAGAATGACAATTATGCTATGTTAATTGTTGTAGCTTAATGTGGGCTGGGCAACCAGATGCCTGCTCTTTTTGCAATATTAAGGACTAGCACATTATTCATGCTAGTCAAGTGTGAAGCCACCAAACATGAAAAAATAATAAAGCATTTAATACTTCCTCATGAGCTAAAACAGGAACACAAAACAGGTTTAATAATTTTGAAGGTTTAAAGGTAGCACACGAGAAATTTACTTGGAGTGGCGGTGAAATACCACATATAGATAGTTATGGTGAACACATAGGAAAACTTTGGTTTTTGGGAGTTGGATGCACAAGTAGAGCTCATACTCAGTACAGGGTGAAGGCTAGCAAGAGACTGGGAGCGACCAACTAAGAGAGCAATAACGGCCATAATCATGCATAGCGATAAAACATTATTAATCAAAGCATGAAGTGATATTACAAGTCAAAAACTAAATGATCATCAAGGCTAGAGGTGACTTTGTTGATAGTCATAACATGGTGTGAGCATGCGCCAAGTCAATCCAGATAAAGCATTCAAAGGAGAATACCACAATACCATGCTTCGTTATGAGGAAACAACACATGATTTAATTTCAATGGCACATTAAGCACTCTCAGCTATTTGAGACTAGTCATGATACATCATAAACTACTAAGCACTCAATTAAAATAACATCTAACATGGCATGCGCACGGAAGCGACGGCCGAAGTTTGGGGCATGTCCGACGCCAAGATCACACAGTGACAACTCAGTCATCACTAATCTCAGGTGAACTCCTAATTTAAATTGGTTGTGGATATTTATCATGGTTCAATTGTAACAGATTCTTCGTACATGGAAGCATTGAACGGATCTTCCCAATGCCAAAACATTTTTTTTTTTGAAATGGGATCATCCCAGCCTCTGCATCAGAGCGATGCACACGGCTTTTATATTAAAATAAAATATTCGGGTTCCAGCAGGAAACAAGTAAACTTCTCCTCTCTACTTGATCCAGCATGTCTGATGCAATAAGAGTACAAATGTTGATCGACTGACCTTCATTATATTACATCATCATGCTCTCTTATTATTTTAACGATTTTGACCTCCCAACATTATCGCCTCTCTTTTGTCATGCAAATTATGTTCCCACGCCTGAGTTAATTTTAAATATGTTATGCAATGCAATTGCACCCGACTACCCTTTTTTATTCTCCGTATCATTAAAGTGTTTCTGATTCAGTTTGTTGACATGTGCCAATTTGATTTCCTCACAAGCATCACCAACGATCACGCCACAAAATTAGATCAGCCAGTTGATACACACTGCTACTAAAGTAAGTTGTACTTCAGAGGCGGTATCTATTGGTACTCTTTTCTGGTGTCTACTTCCTGCTGGTACGGCTTGACATTACAAAGCCCAGTAACAAATTTATTCTCTAAGTACTCTCAAATAGACATTAACTTACTGTTCATTTCTAGATATTGTTCCGAAGAAAAAACTTATATTAGTAATGTTTTCTTTCTGTGTATCACATTACACAAATTCATGCCCATGTTTGTTCGTAGATTAGCTCTCCAACCGATGGATTTGGCACTGCAACTCTCTTCAGTAACATTGTGAATGTGTTTGGGGTTTTTTGGCCATTTCATAGGTGACCCCTGAGTTTAGAGAAAGACGTGGCTGCTATTGCGGGACACAAGGAGTAGATTCTACTGGAGGGTTGTTAACTGCGTAATATTGTGTCCTATAGCAAATATTTTAGTAGTTGTTTGATATGCGTGGAAGGATGTACCAGTGTCGTGAGCTTGATTTTCAGATTTGTGGAAGGTTACGAGTATCAAATTTCAAAGATAGTAACTCAGTCTACTTTGGTAAAAAAAAATTGTGATTATATTCTAGTATCGTTCATCAAATTTTCTTCTTTTCAGAAAAAGATCCCTTCGATAATATTATTGTCAGCATGTGAACATGGCAGTATTTTATCGGCTCATGTTGGTTCATTTGCTGGCACGATTTGCATACGGTCTTTTCTATTTGCGTATCGTCAAAACGTTATGAACTAATATTTATGAAAAGTGTTGCGGAATATTGTTTCCATTGTAATATCTAAATATTACGCCCTCTAAATACATATGGCTTATAGATTATGTGGTATGAGATGTTTTATAATGTTTGACAAAGTTTATCTAGAAAATATCATACCAAGTCAATATCAATAGAAATCATGAAATATGTTTTCATCGTTTGTCAAACGTAAATTGAAAAATGTATATGACGTATACGTATTGTAAACATTAATAAATGTGTATTTTAGTTATCCGCATAACTTATTTATATAGTTGATATACCTATTACAAAAAATGACATGGACTTATTGGGAAATCTACGCAATTTCAATGTTTGGGTTTTAATATGTGGTTTTGGCACACGTTGATGTAGGAGTAATATACAACAAAATAAGTCTTCCGATTTGTGAACGTGCATATAAAAATGCTTTTCACAAGTATTTTAATATATAGTAAATCACTAGCCCGTGCAAGCGCACGGGTTGATGACTAGTGGAACCTAATGGTAATTAAGACACTCCTTTTAATAGAGCACCGGAGCAAAGTATTAAAATTCCTTGAATACATGAAACCCTCAAGTCAACGCCATCCACTCTGGTTATCCCAAATGTTGTCACTATGGGGCCTCGTGTTCCAGGCGATAACAGGTGCATACAACTTGTAAATATGATCCAAAACAATAATTATACTCATGAAAACATAACATGCTCAGATCTGAAAACATGGCACTCGGGCCCTAAGTGTCAAGCATTAAGCACAACAAGTTGCAACAACGATAAACAACACACACTACGAATACTAGACATCATGCCCTAATGATCTGACATCTTATTACATGAACAATCTAATCCAATCCCTAACATCCCCTCAGCCTAAAACCGGGAATTACTCACATATGGATGGGGGAAACATGGATGGTCGATGGAGAGACGGTGGTGATGACGATGGCGATGATCTCCCCTTTAATCCACGTCGCCGGAATAGGAACTTCTGCACCCCAAATTAGGTTTCGAGGAGGCGACAGCGCTCTGGAACTTTTTTGGAAAATACGATCGGGGTCCTCGCGTTTTAGGTCAGCGTGAATAAATAGGCTAGAGGGCGTAGCCAAATATGCCACGAGGTGGCCACGTGGGCCACAGGCGCGGTTCAGCCTGAGCCGCGGCCAGGGGGCGTCTATGAGCTATGGGCGGCTCCTGCAGCTCCCCTTCTAGCTCCGTGGGTCTCCTTGCCAAATATAATTTCTGGAATTTTCTCGGAATTTTCGGAGAATTTTGATTTCTGCACAAAAATAAGACATCAAGACAATTCTGCTGAAAATAGCGTTAGTCCGCATTAGTTCCATTCAAACCATGCAAATTAGAGGAAAAACAACAGCAAAAATGTTTGGAAAATTAGATACGTTTTGGACGTATCAATACCCCGAGAGAGAGAGAGAAAGAAAGAGAGAAACTTATCTTTAACACGTATGTAGAGAGAATCTTATCTTTAACGCGTATGTGTACCATAACACACCGTAGTAGAGTGAGGTGTATGGCTCCCGAGCTACATGTAGCTCATTTTTCAAATATCCAAAACTGGCCCTTTTTGTTCTCCACAATTCTCACTAAATTTATGTGACACAACTTAGCAAGCAAAAGCGGTTCAATTTTTAACTCGTTGATCCCCTACCGATAACTCGATGAAAACCACTTAACAGAAACACGTTGATGGTAAGGGAGACACTAATATGAAAAAGTGTATATAGGCAGATACTTACTAGCAACGCCTAGCTGGGTCCACGCTACTACTACTTAGTGGTAGTGTGTCCTACAGCTGCGCGCTACCAATAAGTACGACAGGTAGCTTGTCGCGTTGCGAGGCGTGGTACCACTAAGTGCCCCCCGGACAGAAAGTAGTGGAAGAGTTCCTTGAAGTACAAAATTGACACATGCACTATTCAGCAGAAAGAAAAGAAATGGAGACGTAGATAAAAAATACTGTTGCAACATTAAATAGGTGTATCTTGTAAATTGTGCCAAAACAAATTTGCCTAGCTTGTAATCTAAATAAAATTATCTTGTTGCATCTCGAAGTATTTGTAGATCAATATAAAGGGGCTCGGCAAATTTTCTATCCTCGGGATCAAATAAACCCGGCATAACCATTACTTCACCTTGAATGTAAAGAATTTGGCATGGTTAGTTACAGTTTCAACTTGAAAGTTAGTGGTAGAGCTTGACAAAAACTCTCGGAGGGGCGAAAGACAAATTATGATTGTTTTGGGGAGGGAGGGGGGAGGGGGCGATGGCCCCCCTCACTTGTACTCTTTCTTGCCCTCCACAGAAGGCAATAGAGGAATAGTCCAATAGCAAGCACAACAAGGCCAATGATCGATAGCACAATGGTTAGTACACGACCAATTTTACTTGCTTCATTATCCACCAAAATGTAGGTTAAGTAGTGAGTAACTGATCGATTGTCGACTAGCTATTATATGTATGCAACAAACTGAAATGAGCTGGCTCATCGATCGTGTGCTCAGGTTTATGTTGATCACCGGAGAAGCCGTGGGTAGCTAGACCAGCCGACAGTTCTAGCCTTTCGTGGTTGCATCAAACGATGATGGCGCTTCCTCATCGTTCTCTTTCTGTATGCGTTACTTTTGGAAAACCATCTCACGGTTATTGTGTTGTTAAGTGATGCTTTTTGCCGATACTTTTTATTAGATGGAATTTTTTTTCAACATGTCTTTATTCTTTTTTAATAATTTAGTTGTGTAAAGTATCGTTGTTTTGACGTACTTTAATTTGATATTGTGTTACTACAGATGCCGGTTGTACTAATATCAACTTGATACTTACGTATAACCCTTGATCGACACAAACTAAGTCGATGGACGGCCACCGTACGTTTGCCCGAAAACTATTATAGACTAGCCGTTAATTGATATTGTATAGGTTTGATTGTTTGTTTGTAAGCTAGTTGATACTTGATATATTCTTATGTCTACATTTTATATTCTGTAATGTACATATGTTGAAAAATTGACTGCTGTCTCACCTTTCCGGTATCATTGTAGGGTCCGTTTGGGAGCTCCCTTTTTTTCAAGTATTTTGTAATACTTCAGTTTCTAAAAATATTGAAATACTTCATAGCGCTTGGATCCAATAAATATTGTGTTTTATAAACTAAGGTATGGTATAAAAACAGCAGTTTTTTGCCATAATAAAAACTTCAATCCAGACCACTTTTTCTGTAAACTGAAGTATTATACAAAATTGAAATATCCGTTGCCCAATCACTCAAATACTTCATTATTGGAATACTGTTGTTTTAAAAAAACTGAGAATTGTCTGGTACCAGCCATCAACTAGCAAGAACTACTGACTAACGGAACACAACATGCACTGAAGTTTAGTTATTTGAGATATATACAATCATGTGGACTTTTAGCGTCTCAGATAATCTTGGTACCGTATTAACCAGGGGCGGATCCCGGGGGTGCTAGCAGGGGTCAGACCTCCCCCCCCCCCCCCCCCCCCAAAAAAAACAATTTTCAGTAGGTAATACTAGGCAGGTCACTAAATTAGCCTATTGTTAATAATTATTTCATTGGAAAAAATCCATTGGCCCATTGGGCATTGCATACAGGCCCAATACACTACATACAAGCCCACGTACCAGGCTTAGGCCACCGTGGAGGGGATCCCCTACCTATCGCCTTCTGCGAGCTGGAAGGTTCGGCTCGCCCGCACTGGGAAGCTTGGACGCGTAACATGGACGTATCTGGGCCTGGCCCATCATTCTCTGGTGCACGTCCACAGCTATGTAACGATGCACATACTTTTTTTAAGGAAGTTAGATCGCCGCACTAGTTAGTGCCTTCTTCAAACAAAAAACTAGTCAGTGCGTGAGAAAAAACAATTCCGACCTTTCTATCATTTTTTTAAATGTATAGATTTTTGAAAAAGATTTATTTTTTCAAAATGGTCTAATTTTTAAAAAGTTATCATTATCGAAAATGGTCCACATTTAAAAAGGTTTAGGAAAAACTGAAAACGAAAATGGTTCAAATTTTCAAAATATGGAAAATGAAGAAAGATGAAAGACAACGAGAACTTAGAAAAGGTGTAAAAAGAAATAGAAAATAAAATGAAAAAGAAATGGAGAAAAAAGGACGAACCTGATGATGGGCCAACCCACCTAGCTGATCCCTGTGGGCGAGTAGGTACTTCGAAATGAACTAAAATTCAGATAAAAAAATTTATAGTGACCCAAAAATACCGATGCACCAAAAATTATAGTGACCCAAAATTCTCGGTGAACCAAAAATGCTAATGAACCAAAATTTTCAGTGAACCAAACAAATAGTGAAACAAATTTAATAGTGAACCAAAAATGCTGATGAACCAAAAAAAATAGTGAACCAAAAATAATAGTGACCAAAAATTTCGGTGAACCCCAAAAATATAGTGAAACCATCGGTGCCCCAAAAATGCCGATGAACCAAAAATAATAGCGAACCAAAATTTTTGGTGAACCAAAAATAATAGTGAACAGAGAATGCGGATGCACCAAAATAATGGTGAACCAAAATAATAGTTGTTGGGAAACGTTGCATGGAAAACAAAAAAATTTCTACGCACACGCAAGATCTATCCATGGAGATGCATAGCTACGAGAGGGGGAGAGCATCTTCATACCCTTGAAGATCGCTAAGCGGAAGCGTTTATCAACATGGTTGATGTAGTCGTACACCTTCATGATCCGTCCCGATCAAGTACCGAACGTACGGCACTTTCGCGTTCAGCACACGTTCAGCTTGATGACGTCCTCGCCTTCTTGATCCAGCAAGAGGGGCGAAGTAGTAGATGAGTTCCGGCAGCACGACGGTGTGGTGACGGTGTTGGTGAAGAACAATCTCCGCAGGGCTTCGCCAAGCACAACGGAAACTATGACGGAGGATAAACTAGAGGGGCGGGGTTGCCGGCACATGGCTTGGTGTATCTTGATGTGTTCGGGTGCTAGCCATGCCCCTCTATTTATATGTTGAGCCCTGGGGTCGAAACTTAGAGAAAGAGCCTCCTCAAAGTCGGTTTTGCCCGCAAGGAAGAGTCCTTCTCGGACTTCCAGGACCAGACGCCACAGTCCTTGGCGTCTGGCCAGACGCCATGGGCCTCGGCGTCTGGCCCAGGGCCAGACACCAAGGTCTCCGGCGTTTGGCCCCCTGGCCTCCGCAAAACTCCTTTTGCACCGACTTAAAGCCCCGTGGGCTTAACCCCTTGGCCTAACCATATCATCCTATATATCAATCTTTACCTCCGGACCCTTCCGGAGCTCCTCGTCATGTCCGTGATCTCATCCGGGACTCCGAACAACATTCGGTCACCAACATACATAACTCATATAATACTATATCGTCAACGAACGTTAAGCGTGCGGACCCTACGGGTTCGAGAACTATGTAGACATGACCGAGACACCTCTCCGGTCAATAACCAATAGCGGAACCTGGATGCCCATATTGGCTCCTACATATTCTACGAAGATCTTTATCGGTCGAACCTTATGACAACATACGTAATTCCCTTTGTCCATCGGTATGTTACTTGCCCGAGATTCGATTGTCAGTATCTTCATACCTAGTTCAGTCTTGTTACCGACAAGTCCCTTTACTCGTTCTGTAATACATCATCTTGCAACTAACTCATTAGTCACTTTGCTTGCAAGGCTTCTTATGATGTGTATTACCGAGAGGGCCCAGAGATACCTCTCCGATACACGGAGTGACAAATCCTAATCTCGATCTATGCCAACTCAACAAACACCTTCGGAGATACCTGTAGAGCATCTTTATGATCACCCAGTTACGTTGTGATGTTTGATAGCACACAAGGTATTTCTCCGGTATCCGGGAGTTGCATAATCTCATAGTCGAAGGAATATGTATTTGACATTAAGAAAGCAATAGCAATAAACTGAAGGATCAATAGGCTAAGCTAACGGATGGGTCTTGTCCATCACATCATTCTCCTAATGAGGTGATCCCGTTATCAAATGACAACTCATGTCTATGGTTAGGAAACCTTAACCATCTTTGATCAACGAGCTAGCTATAGTAGAGGCTCACTAGGGACACGGTATTTGTTTATGTATCCACACATGTATTTAAGTTTCCGGTCAATACAATTCTAGCATGAATAATAAACCTTTATCATGATTAAGGGAATATAATAATAACTATTTTATTATTGCCTCTAGGGCATATTTCCATCAGTCTCCCACTTGCACTAGAGTCAATAATCTAGTTCACATCGCCATGTGACTAACACCCAAAGAGTTTACTAGAGTTAATAATCTAGTTCACATCGCCATGTGATTAACACCCAAAGAGTACTAAGGTGTGATCATGTTTTGCTTGTGAGAGAAGTTTAGTCAACGGGTCTGCCACATTCAGATCAGTATGTATTTTGCAAATTTCTATGTCTACAATGCTCTGCATGGAGCTACTCTAGCTAATTGCTCCCACTATCAATATGTATCCAGATTGAGACTCAGAGTCATCTGAATCGGTGCTAAAGCTTGCATCGACATAACCCTTTACGATGAACTCTTTATCACCTCCATAACCGAGAAATATTTCCTTAGTCCTCTTAGGTAACTAAGGATAATTTTGACCGCTGTCCAGTGATCTACTCCTGGATCACTATTGTACCCCCTTGCCAAACTCATGGCAAGGCACACAACAGGTCTGGTACACAACATGACATACTTTATAGAACCTATGACTGAGGCATAGGGAATGACTTTCATTCTCTCTATATATTCTGCCGTGGTCGGGTTTTGAGTCTTACTCAACTGCACACCTTGTAACACAGGCAAGAACCCTTTCTTTGACTGATCCATTTTGAATTTCTTCAAAACTTTATCAAGGTATGTGCTTTGTGAAAGTCCTATCAAGAGTCTTGATCTATCTCTATAGATCTTGATGCCCAATATATAAGCAGCTTCACCGAGGTCTTTCATTGAAAAATTCTTATTCAAGTATCCTTTTATGCTATCCAGAAATTTTATATCATTTCCGATCAACAATATGTCATCCACATATAATATCAGAAATGCTACAGAGCTCCCACTCACTTTCTTGTAAATACATGGCTCTCACGGTAAGTCGTATAAAACCATATGCTTTGATCACCTCATCAAAAGTTAATATCCAACTTGAGATGCTTGCACCTAGCCATAGATGGAGCGACTGGGGATGGTGGAGCTGCACACCTTTGTAGCAACTTTTTGTAGGATCGACAAAAACCTTCTGGTTGCATCATATACAACTCTTCTTTAAGAAATCCATTAAGGAATGCAGTTTTGACGTCCATTTGCCAAATTTCATAATTATAAAATGCGGCAATTGCTAACATGATTCGGACTGACTTAAACATTGCTACGGGTGAGAAGGTCTCATCATAGTCAAACCCTTGAACTTGTCGAAAACCTTTCGCGACAAGTCGAGCTTTGTAGATGGTAACATTACCATCAGCGTCAGTCTTCTTCTTGAAGATCCATTTATTCTCTATGGCTTGCCGATCATCGGGCAAGTCCACTAAAGTCCACACTTTGTTCTCATACATGGATCCTATCTCAGATTTCATGACCTCAAGCCATCTGTCGGAATCTGGGCTCATCATAGCTTCTTCATAGTTCGTAGGTTCGCCTTGGTCTAATAACATGACTTCCAGAACTGGATTACCGTACCACTCTCATGCGGATCGTGCTCTGGTTGACCTACGAGGTTCAGTAGCAACTTGATCTGAAGTTTCATGATCATTATCATCCGCTTCCTCTCTAGTTGGTGTAGGTAACACGGGAACGGATTTCTCTGATGTGCTACTTTCCAATTCGAGAGAAGGTACGATTACCTCATCAAGTTCTACTTTCCTCCCACTCACTTCTTTCGAGAGAAACTCCTTCTCTAGAAAGGTTCCATTCTTGGCAACAAAGATCTTGCCTTTAGATCTGTGGTAGAAGGTGTACCCAATTGTTTCCGTAGGGTATCCTATGAAGATGCACTTCTCCGATTTGGGTTCGAGCTTATCAGACTGAAGCCTTTTGACATAAGTGTCGCAACCCCAAACTTTAAGAAACGACAGCTTAGGTTTCTTGCCAAAGCATAGTTCATACGGTGTCGTCTCAACAGATTTAGACGGTGCCCTATTTAACGTGAATGCAGCTGTCTCTCTAATGCTTAACCCCAAAACGATAGTGGTAAATCGGTAAGAGACATCATAGAACGCACCATATCCAATAAAGTACGGTTACGACGTTCGGACACACCATTACGCTGTGGTGTTCCAGGTGGCGTGAGTTTTGAAACTATTCCACATTGTTTTAAATGAAGGCCAAACTCGTAACTCAAATAGTCGCCTCCGCGATCAGATCATAGAAACTTTATTTTCTTGTTACGATGATTCTCCACTTCACTCTGAAATTCTTTGAACTTTTCAAATGTTTCAGATTTGTGTTTCATTAAGTAGATATACCCATATCTGCTCAAATCATATGTGAAGGTCAGAAAATAACGATACCCACCGCGTGCCTCAACACTCATCGGACCGCATACATCGG
This sequence comes from Thinopyrum elongatum, assembly GCA_011799875.1. Taxonomy (NCBI): domain Eukaryota; kingdom Viridiplantae; phylum Streptophyta; class Magnoliopsida; order Poales; family Poaceae; genus Thinopyrum; species Thinopyrum elongatum. Next base: position 131,789,603 of record CM022302.1, read on the forward strand.
TATGTATTATTTCCAATAAGTCATTAGCTCGCTCCATTGTTCCGGAGAACGGAGTTTTAGTCATCTTGCCCATGAGGCATGGTTCGCAAGTATCAAATGATTCATAATCAAGTGATTCCAAAAGCCCATCTGCATGGAGTTTCTTCATGCGCTTTACACCAATATGACCTAAATGGCAGTGCCACAAGTATGTTGCACTATCATTATGAACTTTGCATCTTTTGGCATCAATATTATGAATATGTGTATCACTTACGATCGAGATTCAATAAACCGTTTACATTGGGTGTATGACCATAGAAGGTTTTATTCATGTATACAAAACAACAATTATTCTCTGACTTAAATGAATAACCGTATTGCAATAAACATGATCCAATCATATTCATGCTCAACGCAAACACCAAATAACATTTATTTAGGTTCAACACTAATCCCGAAGGTAGAGGGAGTGTGTGATGGTGATCTTATCAACCTTGGAATCACTTCCAACACGCATCGTCACCTCGCCCTTAACTAGTCTCTATTTATTCTGCAACTCCTCTTTTGAGTTACTAATCTTAGCAACTGAACCAGTATCAAATACCCAGGGTCTACTATTAATACTAGTAAGGTACACATCAATAACATTTATATCAAATATACCTTTGTTCACTTTGCCATCCTTCTTATCCGCCAAGTATTTGGGGCAGTTCCGTTTCCAGTGACCATTTCCTTTGCAGCAGAGGCACTCAATTTCAGGCTTGGGTCCAGCTTTGGGCTTCTTCATGGGAGCGGAAACTTGCTTGCCATTCTTCTTGAAGTTCCCTCTCTTTCCCTTGCCCTTTTTCTTGAAACTAATGGTCTTGTTAACCATCAACACTTGATGCTTTTTCTTGAATTCTACCATCGCCGAGTTCAGCATCGCGAAGAGCTCGGGAATCATTTTCGTCATCGCTTGCATATTATAGTTCATCACGAAGTTCTAGTAGCTTGGTGATAGTGACTAGAGAACTTTGTCAATTACTATCTTATATGGAAGATTAACTCCCACTTGATTCAAGTGATTGTAGTACCTAGAAATTCTGAGCACATGCTCACTGGTTGAGCTATTCTCCTCCATCTTGTAGGCAAAGTACTTGTCAGAGGTCTCATACCTCTCGACACGGGCATGTGTCTGAAATACCAATTTCAGCTCTTGGAACATCTCATATGCTCCTTGGCGTTCAAAACGTTTTTGAAGTCCTGGTTCTAAGCCGTAAAGCATGGCGCACTAAACTATTAAGTAGTCATCATATCGAGCTTGCCAAACATTCATAATATCTGCATCTGCTCCTGCAATAGGTCTGTCACCTAGCGGTGCATCAAGAACATAATTCTTCTGTGTAGCAATGAGGATAATCCTCAGATCACGGACTCAGTCCGCATCATTGCTACTGCTACCTCTTGAGCTTGCGTTGGTTTTTCCCTTGAAGAGGAAAGGGTGATGCAGCAAAGTAGAGTAAGTATTTCCCTCAGCTTTTGAGAACCAAGGTATCAATCCAGTAGGAGACAACGCGCAAGCCACCGAATACCTGCACAAACAAACACCAACTTGCACCCAACGCGATAAAGGGGTTGTCAATCCCTTCATGGTTATTTGCAAAGTGAGATCTGATATAGATGGATAAACGGTAAAGTAATGTTTTTGGTACTTTTGGTTTATGGAACGGAAAGTAAAAGATTGCAAAGAAAGTAAATAGGAAACTAAAATTGTAGATCGGAAACTTATATGATGGAAAATAGACCCGGGGGCCATAGGTTTCACTAGAGGCTTCTCTCAAGATAGAAAATATTACGGTGGGTGAACAAATTACTGCCGAGCAATTGATAGAAAAGCGCAAAGTTATGACGATATCTAAGGCAATGATCATGAATATAGGCATCATGTCCGTATCAAGTAGACCGACTCCTGCCTGCATCTACTACTATTACTCCACACATCGACCGACTCCTGCCTGCATCTAGAGTATTAAGTTCATAAGAACAGAGTGACGCATTAAGTAAGATGACATGATGTAGCGGGATAAACTCAAGCAATATGGTGAAAACCCCATCTTGTTATCCTTGATGGCAACAATACAATACGTGCCTTGCTGCCCCTACTGTCACTGGGAAAGGACACCATAAGATTGAACCCAAAGCTAAGCACTTCTCCCATTGCAAGAAAAACCAATCTAGTCGGCCAAACCAAATCGATAGTTCGAAGAGACTTGCAAAGATATCAAATCATGCATAAAAGAATTCAAAGAAGATTCAAATAATATTCATAGATAAGCTGATCATAAATCCACAATTCATCGGATCTCGGCAAACACACCGCAAAAAAGTATTACATCGAATAGATCTCCAAGAACATCGAGGAGAACTTTGTATTGAGATTCAAAGAGAGAGAAGAAGCCATCTAGCTACTAGCTATGGACCCATAGGTCTGTGGTAAACTACTCACGCTTCATCGGAGAGGCAACGGTGTTGATGTAGAAGCCCTCCGTGATCGAATCCCCCTCCGGCAGGACGCCGGAAAAGGCCCCTTGATGGGATCTCACAGGTACAGAAGGTTGCGGCGGTGGAAAAGTGGTTTCGTGGCTCCCCTGGTAGGTTTTGGGATATTTGAGAATATATAGGCGGAAGAAATACGTCGGTGGAGTCACGAGGGGCCCACAAGGGTGGGGGCGCGCCCTACCCCCTGGGCGTGCCTCCCGACCTTGTGGCCGCCTCGTGGCTTTCCTGATGTGCACTCCAAGCCCTCTGGATGTCTTCTGGTTCAAGAAAAATCATCGCGAAAGTTTCATTCCGTTTGGACTCCGTTTGGTATTCCTTTTCTGCGAAACTCTAAAACAAGGAAAAAATAGGAACTGGCACTGGGCTCTAGGTTAATAGGTTAGTCCCAAAAATGATATAAAATAGCATATTAATGCATAAAAAACATCCAAAACAGATAATATAATAGCATGGAACAATCAAAAATTATAGATATGTTGGAGACGTATCAAGCATCCCCAAACTTAATTCCTGCTCGTCCTCGAGTAGGTAAATGATAAAAACAGAATTTTTGATGTGGAATGCTACCTAACATATTTATCATGTAATTCTCTTTATTGTGGCATGAATGTTCAGATTCGTATGATTCAAATCAAAAGTTTAATATTGATATAAAAACAATAATACTTTAAGCATACTAACAAAATAATTATGTCTTCTCAAAATAACATGGCCAAAGAAAGCTTATCCCTACAAAATCATATAGTATGGCTATGCTCCATCTTCATCACACAAAATATTCAAATCATGCACAACCCCGATAACAAGCCAAGCAATTGTTTCATACTTTTTGATGTTCTCAAACCTTTTCAACTTTCACGCAATACATGAGCGTGAGCCATGGACATAGCATTATAGGTGGAATAGACAGTGGTTGCGGAGAAGACAAAAAGAAGGAGATAGTCTCACATCAACTAGGCGTATCAACGGGCTATGGAGATGCCCATTAATAGATATCAATGTGAGTGAGTAGGGATTGCCATGCAACGGATGCACTAGAGCTATAAGTTTATGAAAGCTCAAAAAGAAAACTAAGTGGGTGTGCATCCAACTTGCTTGCTCATGAAGACCTAGGGCATTTTGAGGAAACCCATCGTTGGAATATACAAGCCAAGTTCTATGATGAAAATTCCCACTAGTATATGAAAGTGATATCATAGGAGACTCTCTATCATGAAGATCATGGTGCTACTTTGAAGCACAAGTGTGGCAAAAGGATAGTAACATTGTCCCTTCTCTCTTTTTCGTCTCATTATTTTTTTATTTTTATTTTTTTGTCCTTCCTCCTTTTTTTTGCCTTTTCCTCTTTTTTTTTTTATTCTCACATGGACAATCTCATAATGAGATCATCTCACTTTTATTTACTTTACACTCAAAAATTACAACTCGATACTTAGAACAAAATATGACTCTATTGAATGCCCTCCGGTGGTGTCCGGGATGTTTGCAATGAATCAAAGCGCATGTATAAAAAATGATGAAACGTTGGCTTTGCCCAAATACGATGTCATACTACAATATCATGCATCAGTTTTTAAAAATATTATCAGAATTAATGAAAAATGAGGATAAGTATCAACTATTGTGAATTGAGTTTAAAGAAAGGGGAGAGTGAGAAAACGATGCTCTATAAGAGGCTGATGGGCATGGTAGTTGATACACGAGTTAAGTTATATTTACGGTGGTTGTAAATGGGGCGGCTAGCAGTGCAAGTTAGTGGGTGTTGAGAGGGAGATGGTGTAGAAGAAGATGTGGGGAAGGGTTTAAGGATGAAAAAAGTGGGGATTACAAATGGGTAGCAAAGTGTATATGTATGTAGGGTTAATGTGCGGGTGTGTAGGATATGTGGAGGAAGTCAAGTGTTGTAAGGGCGGGGGATGGATGTTGTAGTATAGGTGGATTTATTGACAGTCCTATAAGTAGCGTGGGTAAAGGGGTAGGTATCTAAATGTAGGGTAGTGAAAGAATACGGTTTTGGTGGTAATCGCTAGTTGAGGGGGATTAGTTTGAAAGTTTGATCAAGATATGTGTGTCCAGGTTTTGTGATCATTGTAAGGGTAAGGAGGAAGGATAGGAAGTTGGAGTGATATTTGATGATGTTTAACGTGCGGGGAGGTGGGGGAAAGTAGAATAATTTTTAAAGAGGATATAAGTGGTGGGATATTGTTTGGAAAAAAAGGATTGGGAACCTGAATGATGGGGACAATGATGAAGCTGTGTCATAATAACTAACGGTGGAAGTTGCTGGCAATTATCTCGGCATGGCTATGTAAATGCCTAATAGGTAGGTATGGTGCTGTTTTATTGAGGAAGGTGTAATGGTGGGTTGTATTGAACCGGTTGGAAAGTTGTTTGCGGTACAAAGAGGCTAGCAATGGGGCGAAAGGTGAGATGCCGGTATACATCCAATGACTCAACATTAGTCATAATAACTCTATACTTATTGCAAAAAATCTATTAGTCATCGAAACAGTACTCGCGCATGCTCCTAGGGGAGGTAGATTTGGTAGAAAAGCCCATCGCTCGTCCCCACCCGCCACTCATAGGAAGACATCAAAAAATATCTCATCTCCCACTTCATTACATAACGGTTCACCATACGTGCATGCTACGGGACTCACAAACTTAACACAGTATTTTTCAAATTCACAACTACTTACTAGCATGACTCTAATATCACCACCTTCACTCTCAAACATCATAAGGAATCAAACTTCTCATAGTATTCAATGCACTTTATATGAAGTTTTTATATATCCCTCTTGGATGCCTATCATATTAGGACTAAATTTATAACCAAAGCAAATTACCATGCTGTTTCAAAGACTCTCAAAATAATATAAGTGAAGTGCGAGAGTTCATCAATTTCTATAAAATAAAACACCGCGTGCTCTAAAAAGATATAAGTGAAGCACTAGAGCAATTTTGCCTAGCTCAAAAGATATAAGTGAAGCACATAGAGTATTCTAATAAATCACGATCCATGCGTGTCTCTCTCAAAAGGTGTGTACAGCAAGAATGATTATGGTAAACTAAAAAGTAAAGACTCAATCATACAAGACGCTCCAAGCAAAACACATATCATGTGGTGAATAAAAATATAGCCTCAAGTAAAGTTACCGATAGACGAAGACGAAAGAGGGGATGCCTTCCGGGGCATCCCCAAGCTTAGGCTCTTGGTTGTCCTTGAATATTACCTTGGGGTGCCTTGGGCATCCCCGAGCTTAGGCTCTTGCCACTCCTTATCCATAGTCCATCAAATCCTCCCAAAACTTGAAAACTTCACAACACAAAACTCAACAAAATCTCGTAAGCTCCGTTAGTATAAGAATAAATCACCACTTTTGGTACTGTTGTGACTCTCATTCTTATTTATATTGGTGTAATATATACTGTATTCTAACTTTTCCATGTTCATACCCCCGATACTAGCCATAGATGCATCAAATAAGCAAACACACATAGAAAACAGAATCTGTCAAAAACAGAACAGTCTGCGAAGATCTAATTGTTATAATACTTATGTAACTCCAAAAATTCTGCAAAATTATGACAACAGAAGAAATTCGTATATAAATCTTTTGTAAAAAATTCAGAGTTTTTCACGCTCCAGTAAAAAATAAGAATTGTTTTTCTGAGCGCAAAAGTTTCTGTTTTTTCACAGGATCAAATCAACTATCACCGTAAGCCATCCCAAAGGTCTTACTTGGCACAAACACTAATTAAAACACAAAACCACATCTAACCAGAGGCTAGATGAAAATTTTATTGCAAAATAGAACCAAAAAAGCAAAAACAAAATAAATTGGGTTGCCTCCCAACAAGCGCTATTGTTTAACGCCCTTAGCTAGGCATAAAAACACAATAGATCTAAGTGTTATCATCTTTGGCATGCAATCCATAAGTAGCTCTCATAATGATTCATAAGCAATTTAATTTTCTTTCTAGGGAAGTGTTCCATGCCTTTCCTTAACAGAATTGAAATCTAATGTTTCCTTCTTTCATATCAATAATTGCAACCAATCGTTCTAAGGAAGGTCTACCAGAATAATAGGACATGTAGGATTGCAATCTATATCAAGAACAATGAAATCTACGGGCACATAATTCCTATTTGCAATAATAGACACATTAATCCTTCCCTAGGTTTCTTAATATGGAATCCGCAAGATGCAAATTTAAGGAACAATCGTCAAATTCACGGAAACCTAACACATCACATAAAGTTTTTGGAATCGTGGAACACTATGCACCCAAATCACACAAAGCATGGCATTCATAATATTTGATCTTAATCTTAATAGTAGTTCCCACTCATCATAAAGTTTTCTAGGAATAGAGATCTTCCAATTCAAGCTTTTCTTCATAAGATTGCATCATAGCATCAGCGATTGTTTAGTAAAAGCTTTGTTTTGATTATAAGCATGAGGAGAGTTCACATGGATTGCCACAAGGAAATACAATCTATTAAAGAACATATATCATAATTAAATTCTTTGAAATCCAAAAGAGTGGTTTCATTGCTATTTTAAAGTTTGACCTCTCCAATCCCACTTTTATCAATTTTTGCATCAAGATCTAAAAACTCTGAATCATTGGGACGCCTTCTAACTAAAGTTGACTCATCTCCCAGCCCATCCTTTATCAAGATTTACATTGGAAAACAAAGATTCAATAGGAGTCACATCAATCACTTTAAGATCTTCATCATTATTCAAAGCCTCTGGTTTGGCGGCCATTTTGTTTACAAAAGTAGCTTGTTTATCAGAGATTTGACCTAACTAATTTTATTCAAGATGCTGCAACTGAGATCTCAAACCATAGAATTCCTAGACCTATCATCAAGCTCTTTATTCATATACTCCATAACTTTTCTGCTCTTGAGTTCGTTTCTAAAGAAATTGTTATGCTCAAATTGCAAAGACATGAAGTTTCTAACATTATTTTCAGTTTCGCCTAACCTCCTAAGGTGAGGGTCAACATTTTTTGGAGGAGACATTGCGACAAAGCAAGCATCCAACACACGAGCACACAAAAGCAACGAAGAAGACGAACAAGAGGGCGAAGACAGGCGAATCTTTTCAAAAATCATTTTAGAAGTGGGGGAGAGGAAAACAGAGGCGAATGGCGAATAATGTAATGCGGGGATGGAGTTTATGATGGTACTCTTGGTATGTCTCGGCTTGGCGTAGATCTCCCCGCAACGGTGCCAGAAATTCTTCCTGCTACCTCTTGAGCTTGCGTTGGTTTTTCCTTTGAAGAGGAAAGGGTGATGCAGCAAAGTAGAGTAAGTATTTCCCTCAGCTTTTGAGAACCAAGGTATCAATCCAGTAGGAGACAACGCGCAAGCCACCGAAGTGTCATTACAGGACTTCCCAGGTCACAGAAGTGTCATGATGCTATTCTTGTCGTCGTCGATCAACTTTCCAAAGTTGCACACTTTCTGCCTGTCAAAGAAACTATCACTGCTAGTCAGTTAGCAGAGTTGTATATCTCCAGAATTGTTTCACTCCACGGTATTCCGAAGGAGATTAGTTCGGACCGTGGCGGGTCTTTTCACCTCCAAGTTCTGGAAATTTTCCAAAACAGCTATGGGAACTCATATTACCTGGAGTTCACTTATCACCCCCCCCAATCCCAAGGCCAAGTCGATGCGAGTCAATCAAGTGCTTTAAGACATGCTTCGGGCTTGTGTTATTTCTTTCGGTAAGAAGTGGGAAGAATCTCTTCCATTCCGAATTCTCTTACAACAACAGCTATAAAGCCAGTTTGAAGATGACCCCCTTCGAGTACTCTATGGACGTAAGTGTCGAACCCCCCCTCTGATTGGTCAGAAACTGGGGAGACGACCGCTCCGTGGGTCCGGATATTATTCTACACGCCGAGAACAGTTCCCTATCGTTTGAGAAAAATCTCAAGGCGGCTCAGGACCGCCAGAAGAGCATATGATCAGAAACGTTGGGTTTGACTTATCAACCTGTGATCAAGCTTATCTTCGTGTCACTCCTCAATGTAAGGGCAACTCACCGTTTCGGATCAAGGGCAAGCTAGCTCCACGCTACGTTGGTCCTTTCCGCATTGTTGCTAGACGTGGTCAAGTGGCGTATAAATTGGAATTGCCGCCGCAATTCTCCCATATCCACGACGTCTTCCATGTGTCGCAACTTCGTAAATGCTTCAAGGAATCTCCGCACCGAGCTGTGGATCACGAAATACTCGAATTGCATGATGATCTTTCTTATAAGGAGCACCCGATCCGCATTCTCGATGAAGCTGAACGTCGGACCCGCCAAAAGGTTACCAAGTTCCTCAAAGTGCAGTGGTCAAATCATACTGAAGGTGAAGCCACTTGGGAACGCGAGGATAATCTTCGTGCGGAATACCACGAACTTTTTCCTTCTACCTCTTAATTCTCGGGACGAGAATTCTTGTTAGTGGAGGAGATTTGTAACACCCCTTGTATTAAGCTACAGTAATCACCTTTTGATAATGCCAAGTCATCATGATCAACAGTGCTTAATCATCATTAGTAACATATCCCTTGTCAAATTCAAATTCAAATGGAAATTCAAAACTAAAAGTGGAAAATAAAAGTTGTTCAACATAGAAACTAAAATGTTCTTAATATTGTAAATATTCCAGAGACAATTCTAAAATTGTAACCAACATTTAATAAATTAATTAGGTAACCCAAATCTCCTCTAATAGTGGCTGAGAATAATATTTAATAACCTTTTAATTAATCTAAGTCAAATATGAAATGATGATTTACCCAAACTAGTTTTTGGTGGTAGGGTACATTGTACTGCTAATTATGGACTAGGTCACACTTTGAACGAAATTCATTTGATGCTCAAACATTTTGCAAACAGAAAAGAGAAAGAAAAACAGAAAAGAAAAGGAAGAAAAAGAAAAAGGCCTAGTCTACTATGCACTTACCGGCCTGCCCGACACAGTGCCGGCCCAGCCCAACACCTCCCGTCCCCTTCCCCTGTTCACCACCGCACGCCGCTGTCGCCCGCACCGCGCGCCGCGCCCCGGCCCCCCCTTCTCCTCGCTCGACACCGCGCCTCGCCGCTCGCCGTGGGTGGAGAAGAGCCCCCCTGGCTCCCCACTGGATCCTCTGGTCTCTCCCACTCTCCATCGCTCCTCCTTCTCCTCCTCTCTCTGTCAAACACCGTCGCCGCTCGCCGCAGCCGACGCGGCCACCGGCGGCCCCGTACTCGCTGGTGTTGTCTACGAGCTCCGCCGCGGACGACCACCCCTCCTGGTGCCTCCAGACGGAGCCAAGGAGGCCTGCTGCTGCTGATTCTTCTTCCTCCCCATCTCCGGCCACCGCAAGCCCTCGCCGTCGATTCGCCGCCTTCCCTGCGCTTCCGTTCACCCAGGGGTCTTCCGTGACCGCACGGTGAGCATCCCAGTCACCTACCCCTCTTTTCTTGCTCTGCTAGCTGCCTCATTAGCTGCTCCTGCTCCGCCCGAGCTCGGCGACGCCATTGCCAGCGTACGGCTCGAGTCACAGTCGTCCGAGACGCCACACGTCGTCCGTCGTGCTCCTGGCACGTGCAGTAGGCCGCCCTACCACTTGGCCCGCTCGAAACCTCCCCTAGTCGCAGCTCACGTGATGGCCGAACTCCGGCGCCCGCCGCGGGCTCAACGCCGGCGAGCACCGTCCACCCCAGAACCTGCAACCGCCCTAGATCGACGCGGCTCGGTGTGGCCGTTCAAAAGAACTCAACCGCGCTCGATTCGGCCCTCCGTAGTGGATTTCCGAGCTGCTCCGGCGAGAGCGCCGCCACGGGAGGCCACCGGAGCGATTCCGGCGCCGGCCGCCAGCGTGGCAAGGCCTGGGGACCACCTGGGTCACTGCATGTGGGTCCCGTTGACCTGTTGACCGGGTCAACGACTGACGTGGCACCCGCAGTGTATGACATGTGGGTCCCGCGTTGTTTAAAACGATTTTTATTAATAAATAAAACACTAATTAACCTGTTAATCCTAATTAAGCTAATTGGTTAACTCAAGCTGACACTGACAGTGGGTCCCACAAGTTAATTAGTTAAGTTTAATCCTCTGTTAATTAGCACTGTGAATGACATGTGGGCCCCACCTGTCAGAGTTGACTCTGGTCAGCTGGTTTGACCCGCTGATGTCATGCTGACGTCAGCTGCTACTATTCTGGATAATTCGTATTTAATAATTAAAATAATTCCAGAAAATCAATAAAAACTTTAGAAAACCTTATCTTTTAATCCGTAACTCCGATGAAAATAATTTATATATGAAAAACGATCAGAAAAATGAGACGGATCCGAATACACTACCCACATACCTGTTAGATGCCTCTAACTAACTGAACATGCAACTTTTTGCCTGTTTCAGATAAATGAATAGTGCTTTGACTGTAATAAAATAAATCCAAACAAATTCCTAAAATAACTAAATGACTTAGACATGTTTTTAGGCAACCCTGCACTGCACGTTAGCGTAGCCTGCTCTGTGTTACCCCTGTTTGCTGTGTATTTATACTGTTTCCTCCTCCTCTTCTCTCTCGTTAGACCCCGCCGCAGCTCCGGAGACCGAAGACACCATTGACGACCTTGCCCTTGCCGCCGAGCAACCAGGCAAGCCCCCCCTTTGATCATCCCGATATTGCCCATTCTAATTTCCCATGCTTGCATTAGAATTGCTGCTGCTACTGCTTTACCTATTCTGATGCATAGCCTGTTTATTGTAACCTGCTGTTGATAATTACATGCATATCCTAAACTGCTTAGTATAGGCTGGGTAGAGACCTATCAGTGACCCCGCTAGTCCTGACTGCCCCGCTGGATTATCTGAAGACCCGATCAACGGGATTGAAGACCAGACCCCGGCACCGCACATCACCCCCCCCCCCTTAGTTGTAACGACACTGCAGCGTTACTATCGAGTGCCGAGGGTGATACCTCGTGTAGCACTTCTGATGTTAACTCTGTAGAGTAGCTATTCGGTCGTGGTCATCGAGGGTGATTCCTCCTTCACCGCTTCTGATAACGACGCCGTCGTACAACACCTCAAGTGTGAACCCAGCGAGGGTGATTCCTCCGAGTTCACCTTGACGGATACATCTAGTAGGAATCCAACGAGGGTGATACCTTGGATTCCCCTGATGTTATGGACATACGGATACTTGGACTGTACTATTGTTACTTGGAAAGGCGGGTCGACCCTGAAGGGTACCCGCGTGTGCAGGGCCGGGCCCATAGTGGTGCCAAATGTGCAGCCCGCACGGGGCCCACAATTTTGGGGGGCCCAAAATTTTGTATATAGGCCTAGTAGTATTTCGCAAAAAAAAAATCCTAGGCGCTGGAGCTGGACCTGAGTCGATCGGGAGCTGGAGCTGGGCCTCGAGGCCATGCGCAGGAGCGCTGGTGCTCGATCGATCTTACGATCGATAATATGGAAACGCTACCCTCGGTAAAAAAAAAACAGGATCCCTACAGAAGTCCATCGGGATCGTTTCATCTCCCGATCTGGAGACTGGTCGCATCGGCTTCGCTACAGGAAACAGGATCGTCTCGTCGCCTTCGCCTCATCAGATCGATCGGATTCAGGCCGCTGCCGCTGTTGCCTTCCTAGCTTCCTCTTCCAAATTTCAGACTCATCGCCTCGTCAGATCGATCCGTGACCAACTCCAGCCTCCAGGTGCTTAGCGAGTCCTCCTTTCCGATTAACTTCGGTTCCTACTCCTAATTCCTAATTTCCTAATTAACTTTTGGTAGGGATCATTACTTTGTTAGAGATTGGATAAGGATAGTTTGAAATCTTCTTGTGTTAATCTTGAGGCTGCCCTTATGAAGGATAAACAATCTGATATTGATTCCAATGATCTGTTTGTTGAGTTGAAGTTTCTTCAAAATTTCATGCCCAAACAAAATATCGGACCTGTTGAAATTCTAATTTTTTTAAAGAGGCATGATTGTTTTCCCAATGCAAGTATTGCATATAGAGTTCTGTTGACCATTCTTGTGACAGTTGCATCGGCAGAAAGAAGTTTTTCTAAATTGAAGCTATTGAAGTCCTATATGCGTACTACTATGACACAACAAAGACTCAATGATTTGGCCACAATAGCACTTGAGAGTGAAGTGTTGGAGAAGATTGATTACGAGGATATCATTGAAGATTTCATTTCAAAGAATACTAAAAGAATGATGTTGTTCAAATAAATAACAACAGGGAGTTGAATAGGTATGATTTTTTATATGTCCAATTGTTATGTAAGACATTATATTATATACATTATAAAAAAAATCTGCGAGATATATATGCATTATAATTGCTCGTTAGTTCATTTTTTAGTGAGATAGGGCCCCATTTTTTAGTTTCGCACAGGGCCCCGGATTTTACCGGCCCGGCCCTGCGCGTGTGATGTGAAGACGGGTTGCCTGTATGGTGCCCGAGTGATGAATACGAGGCGCGGCCGGGCATTCTTAACCCTTGCAGCAAGTCCTCGAGACGGGGCGACGGGGTCACATCTTTCATGAGTCTCTGCTCGTTACCGCAAGCCCAAGGTACTAACGATTTGGATATTTGATCCAGGCAGGCCTCTGGCCTGATAGCACTAACCATCACGTGGGCATAGTATGGGCGTTCTGCATCGTA
>CM022302.1:131803033-131855437 GCA_011799875.1 Thinopyrum elongatum
AAGCATATGGTTTTATACGGACTTACAGTGAAGCCTGTATTTACAAGAAAGTGAGTGGGAGCTCTGTAGCATTTCTGATATTATATGTGGATGACATATTGTTGATCGGAAATTAATATAAATTTCTGGATAGCATAAAAGGATACTTGAATAAGAATTTTTCAATGAAAGACCTCGGTGAAGCTGCTTATATATTGGGCATCAAGATCTATAGAGATGTCAAGACTCTTGATAGGACTTTCACAAAGCACATACCTTGATAAAGTTTTGAAGAAATTCAAAATGGATCAGTCAAAGAAAGGGTCTTGCCTGTGTTACAAGGTGTGCAGTTGAGTAAGACTCAAAACCCGACCACGGCAGAATATATAGAGAGAATGAAAGTCATTCCCTATGCCTCAGTCATAGGTTCTATAAGTATGTCATGTTGTGTACCAGACCTGTTGTGTGCCTTGCCATGAGTTTGGCAAGGGGGTACAATGTGTCCAGGAGTAGATCACTGGACAGCGGTCAAAATTTCCTTAGTTACCTAAGAGGACTAGGAAATATTTCTCGGTTATGGAGGTGATAAAGAGTTCATCGTAAAGGGTTATGTCGATGCAAGCTTTAGCACCGATTCAGATGACTCTGAGTCTCAATCTGGATACATATTGATAGTGGGAGCAATTAGCAGAGTAGCTCCATGCAGAGCATTGTAGACATAGAAATTTGCAAATACATACTGATCTGAATGTGGCAGACCCGTTGACTAAACTTCTCTCACAAGCAAAACATGATCACACCTTAGTACTCTTTGGGTGTTAATCACTGGCGATGTGAACTAGATTATAACTCTAGTAAACTCTTTGGGTGTTAGTCACATGGCGATGTGAACTAGAATTGACTCTAGTGCAATGTGGAGAACTGATGGAAATATGCCCTAGAGGCAATAATAAAATAGTTATTATTATATCCCTTAATCATGATAAAGGTTTATTATTCATGCTAGAATTGTATTGACCGGAAACTTAAATACATGTGTGGATACATAAACAAATACCGTGTCCCTAGTGAGCCTCTACTAGACTGCTCGTTATCAAAGATGGTTAAGGTTTCCTAACCATAGACATGAGTTGTCATTGGATAACGGATCACATCATTAGGAGAATGATTTGATGGACAGACCCATCCGTTACTTACCTATTGATCCTTCAGTTTATTGCTATTGCTTTCTTTAGTCAATACATATTCCTTCGACTATGAGATTATGCAACTCCCGGATACCGGAGAAATACCTTGTGTGCTATCAAAAACAGCCACAACAAAACCTTCTGGTTGCATCATATACAACTCTTCTTTAAGAAATCCATTAAGGAATGCAGTTTTGACGTCCATTTGCCAAATTTCATAATTATAAAATGCGGCAATTGCTAACATGATTCGGACTGACTTAAACATTGCTACGGGTGAGAAGGTCTCATCATAGTCAAACCCTTGAACTTGTCGAAAACCTTTCGCGACAAGTCGAGCTTTGTAGATGGTAACATTACCATCAGCGTCAGTCTTCTTCTTGAAGATCCATTTATTCTCTATGGCTTGCCGATCATCGGGCAAGTCCACTAAAGTCCACACTTTGTTCTCATACATGGATCCTATCTCAGATTTCATGACCTCAAGCCATCTGTCGGAATCTGGGCTCATCATAGCTTCTTCATAGTTCGTAGGTTCGCCTTGGTCTAATAACATGACTTCCAGAACTGGATTACCGTACCACTCTCATGCGGATCGTGCTCTGGTTGACCTACGAGGTTCAGTAGCAACTTGATCTGAAGTTTCATGATCATTATCATCCGCTTCCTCTCTAGTTGGTGTAGGTAACACGGGAACGGATTTCTCTGATGTGCTACTTTCCAATTCGAGAGAAGGTACGATTACCTCATCAAGTTCTACTTTCCTCCCACTCACTTCTTTCGAGAGAAACTCCTTCTCTAGAAAGGTTCCATTCTTGGCAACAAAGATCTTGCCTTTAGATCTGTGGTAGAAGGTGTACCCAATTGTTTCCGTAGGGTATCCTATGAAGATGCACTTCTCCGATTTGGGTTCGAGCTTATCAGACTGAAGCCTTTTGACATAAGTGTCGCAACCCCAAACTTTAAGAAACGACAGCTTAGGTTTCTTGCCAAAGCATAGTTCATACGGTGTCGTCTCAACAGATTTAGACGGTGCCCTATTTAACGTGAATGCAGCTGTCTCTCTAATGCTTAACCCCAAAACGATAGTGGTAAATCGGTAAGAGACATCATAGAACGCACCATATCCAATAAAGTACGGTTACGACGTTCGGACACACCATTACGCTGTGGTGTTCCAGGTGGCGTGAGTTTTGAAACTATTCCACATTGTTTTAAATGAAGGCCAAACTCGTAACTCAAATAGTCGCCTCCGCGATCAGATCATAGAAACTTTATTTTCTTGTTACGATGATTCTCCACTTCACTCTGAAATTCTTTGAACTTTTCAAATGTTTCAGATTTGTGTTTCATTAAGTAGATATACCCATATCTGCTCAAATCATATGTGAAGGTCAGAAAATAACGATACCCACCGCGTGCCTCAACACTCATCGGACCGCATACATCGGTATGTATTATTTCCAATAAGTCATTAGCTCGCTCCATTGTTCCGGAGAACGGAGTTTTAGTCATCTTGCCCATGAGGCATGGTTCGCAAGTATCAAATGATTCATAATCAAGTGATTCCAAAAGCCCATCTGCATGGAGTTTCTTCATGCGCTTTACACCAATATGACCTAAATGGTAGTGCCACAAGTATGTTGCACTATCATTATGAACTTTGCATCTTTTGGCATCAATATTATGAATATGTGTATCACTTACGATCGAGATTCAATAAACCGTTTACATTGGATGTATGACCATAGAAGGTTTTATTCATGTATACAGAACAACAATTATTCTTTGACTTAAATGAATAACTGTATTGCAATAAACATGATCCAATCATATTCATGCTCAACGCAAACACCAAATAACATTTATTTAGGTTCAACACTAATCCCGAAGGTAGAGGGAGTGTGTGATGGTGATCTTATCAACCTTGGAATCACTTCCAACACGCATCGTCACCTCGCCCTTAACTAGTCTCTATTTATTCTGCAACTCCTCTTTTGAGTTACTAATCTTAGCAACTGAACCAGTATCAAATACCCAGGGTCTACTATTAATACTAGTAAGGTACACATCAATAACATTTATATCAAATATACCTTTGTTCACTTTGCCATCCTTCTTATCCGCCAAGTATTTGGGGCAGTTCCGTTTCCAGTGACCATTTCCTTTGCAGCAGAGGCACTCAATTTCAGGCTTGGGTCCAGCTTTGGGCTTCTTCATGGGAGCGGAAACTTGCTTGCCATTCTTCTTGAAGTTCCCTCTCTTTCCCTTGCCCTTTTTCTTGAAACTAATGGTCTTGTTAACCATCAACACTTGATGCTTTTTCTTGAATTCTACCATCGCCGAGTTCAGCATCGCGAAGAGCTCGGGAATCATTTTCGTCATCGCTTGCATATTATAGTTCATCACGAAGTTCTAGTAGCTTGGTGATAGTGACTAGAGAACTTTGTCAATTACTATCTTATATGGAAGATTAACTCCCACTTGATTCAAGTGATTGTAGTACCTAGAAATTCTGAGCACATGCTCACTGGTTGAGCTATTCTCCTCCATCTTGTAGGCAAAGTACTTGTCAGAGGTCTCATACCTCTCGACACGGGCATGTGTCTGAAATACCAATTTCAGCTCTTGGAACATCTCATATGCTCCTTGGCGTTCAAAACGTTTTTGAAGTCCTGGTTCTAAGCCGTAAAGCATGGCGCACTAAACTATTAAGTAGTCATCATATCGAGCTTGCCAAACATTCATAATATCTGCATCTGCTCCTGCAATAGGTCTGTCACCTAGCGGTGCATCAAGAACATAATTCTTCTGTGTAGCAATGAGGATAATCCTCAGATCACGGACTCAGTCCGCATCATTGCTACTGCTACCTCTTGAGCTTGCGTTGGTTTTTCCCTTGAAGAGGAAAGGGTGATGCAGCAAAGTAGAGTAAGTATTTCCCTCAGCTTTTGAGAACCAAGGTATCAATCCAGTAGGAGACAACGCGCAAGCCACCGAATACCTGCACAAACAAACACCAACTTGCACCCAACGCGATAAAGGGGTTGTCAATCCCTTCATGGTTATTTGCAAAGTGAGATCTGATATAGATGGATAAACGGTAAAGTAATGTTTTTGGTACTTTTGGTTTATGGAACGGAAAGTAAAAGATTGCAAAGAAAGTAAATAGGAAACTAAAATTGTAGATCGGAAACTTATATGATGGAAAATAGACCCGGGGGCCATAGGTTTCACTAGAGGCTTCTCTCAAGATAGAAAATATTACGGTGGGTGAACAAATTACTGCCGAGCAATTGATAGAAAAGCGCAAAGTTATGACGATATCTAAGGCAATGATCATGAATATAGGCATCATGTCCGTATCAAGTAGACCGACTCCTGCCTGCATCTACTACTATTACTCCACACATCGACCGACTCCTGCCTGCATCTAGAGTATTAAGTTCATAAGAACAGAGTAACGCATTAAGTAAGATGACATGATGTAGCGGGATAAACTCAAGCAATATGGTGAAAACCCCATCTTGTTATCCTTGATGGCAACAATACAATACGTGCCTTGCTGCCCCTACTGTCACTGGGAAAGGACACCATAAGATTGAACCCAAAGCTAAGCACTTCTCCCATTGCAAGAAAAACCAATCTAGTCGGCCAAACCAAATCGATAGTTCGAAGAGACTTGCAAAGATATCAAATCATGCATAAAAGAATTCAAAGAAGATTCAAATAATATTCATAGATAAGCTGATCATAAATCCACAATTCATCGGATCTTGGCAAACACACCGCAAAAAAGTATTACATCAAATAGATCTCCAAGAACATCGAGGAGAACTTTGTATTGAGATTCAAAGAGAGAGAAGAAGCCATCTAGCTACTAGCTATGGACCCATAGGTCTGTGGTAAACTACTCACGCTTCATCGGAGAGGCAACGGTGTTGATGTAGAAGCCCTCCGTGATCGAATCCCCCTCCGGCAGGACGCCGGAAAAGGCCCCTAGATGGGATCTCACAGGTACAGAAGGTTGCGGCGGTGGAAAAGTGGTTTCGTGGCTCCCCTGGTAGGTTTTGGGATATTTGAGAATATATAGGCGGAAGAAATACGTCGGTGGAGTCACGAGGGGCCCACAAGGGTGGGGGCGCGCCCTACCCCCTGGGCGTGCCTCCCGACCTTGTGGCCGCCTCGTGGCTTTCCTGATGTGCACTCCAAGCCCTCTGGATGTCTTCTGGTTCAAGAAAAATCATCGCGAAAGTTTCATTCCGTTTGGACTCCGTTTGGTATTCCTTTTCTGCGAAACTCTAAAACAAGGAAAAAATAGGAACTGGCACTGGGCTCTAGGTTAATAGGTTAGTCCCAAAAATGATATAAAATAGCATATTAATGCATAAAAAACATCCAAAACAGATAATATAATAGCATGGAACAATCAAAAATTATAGATATGTTGGAGACGTATCAAGCATCCCCAAACTTAATTCCTGCTCGTCCTCGAGTAGGTAAATGATAAAAACAGAATTTTTGATGTGGAATGCTACCTAACATATTTATCATGTAATTCTCTTTATTGTGGCATGAATGTTCAGATTCGTATGATTCAAATCAAAAGTTTAATATTGATATAAAAACAATAATACTTTAAGCATACTAACAAAATAATTATGTCTTCTCAAAATAACATGGCCAAAGAAAGCTTATCCCTACAAAATCATATAGTATGGCTATGCTCCATCTTCATCACACAAAATATTCAAATCATGCACAACCCCGATAACAAGCCAAGCAATTGTTTCATACTTTTTGATGTTCTCAAACCTTTTCAACTTTCACGCAATACATGAGCGTGAGCCATGGACATAGCATTATAGGTGGAATAGACAGTGGTTGCGGAGAAGACAAAAAGAAGGAGATAGTCTCACATCAACTAGGCGTATCAACGGGCTATGGAGATGCCCATTAATAGATATCAATGTGAGTGAGTAGGGATTGCCATGCAACGGATGCACTAGAGCTATAAGTTTATGAAAGCTCAAAAAGAAAACTAAGTGGGTGTGCATCCAACTTGCTTGCTCATGAAGACCTAGGGCATTTTGAGGAAACCCATCGTTGGAATATACAAGCCAAGTTCTATGATGAAAATTCCCACTAGTATATGAAAGTGATATCATAGGAGACTCTCTATCATGAAGATCATGGTGCTACTTTGAAGCACAAGTGTGGCAAAAGGATAGTAACATTGTCCCTTCTCTCTTTTTCTCTGTCCCCCGCCCCCCCCCCCCCCACCCCCCCCCCCCAAACCTTTCGCGACAAGTCGAGCTTTGTAGATGGTAACATTACCATCAGCGTCGTCTTCTTCTTGAAGATCCATTTATTCTCTATGGCTTGCCGATCATCGGGCAAGTCCACTAAAGTCCACACTTTGTCTCATACATGGATCCTATCTCAGATTTCATGACCTCAAGCCATCTGTCGGAATCTGGGGTCATCATAGCTTCTTCAAGTTCGTAGGTTCGCCTTGGTCTAATAACATGACTTCCAGAACTGGATTACCGTACCACTCTCATGCGGATCGTGCTCTGGTTGACCTACGAGGTTAGTAGCAACTTGATCTGAAGTTTCATGATCATTATCATCCGCTTCCTCTCTAGTTGGTGTAGGTAACACGGGAACGGATTTCTCTGATGTGCTACTTTCCAATTCGAGAGAAGGTACGATTACTCATCAAGTTCTACTTTCCTCCCATCACTTCTTTCGAGAGAAACTCCTTCTCTAGAAAGGTTCCATTCTGGCAACAAAGATCTTGCCTTTAGATCTGTGGTAGAAGGGTGTACCCAATTGTTCCGTAGGGTATCCTATGAAGATGCACTTCTCCGATTTGGGTTCGAGCTTATCAGACTGAAGCCTTTTGACATAAGTGTCGCAACACCAAACTTAAGAAACGACAGCTTAGGTTTCTTGCCAAAGCATAGTTCATTACGGTGTCGTCTCAACAGATTAGACGGTGCCCTATTTAACGTGAATGCAGCTGTCTCTCTAATGCTTAACCCCAAAACGATAGTGGTAAATCGGTAAGAGACATCTAGAACGCACCATATCCAATAAAGTACGGTTACGACGTTCGGACACACCATTACGCTGTGGTGTTCCAGGTGGCGTGAGTTTTGAAACTATTCCACATTGTTTTAATGAAGGCCAAACTCGTAACTCAAATAGTCGCCTCCGCGATCAGATCATAGAAACTTTATTTTCTTGTTACGATGATTCTCCACTTCACTCTGAAATTCTTTGAACTTTTCAAATGTTTCAGATTTGTGTTTCATTAAGTAGATATACCCATATCTGCTCAAATCATATTGGAAGGTCAGAAAATAACGATACCCACCGCGTGCCTCAACACTCATCGGACCGCATACATCGGTATGTATTATTTCCAATAAGTCATTAGTCGCTCCATTGTTCCGGAGAACGGATTTTAGTCATTTGCCATGAGGCATGGTTCGCAAGTATCAAATGATTCATAATCAAGTGATTCCAAAAGCCCATCTGCATGGAGTTTCTTCATGCGCTTTACACCATATGACCTAAATGGTAGTGCCACAAGTTGTTGCACTATCATTATGAACTTTGCATCTTTTGGCATCAATATTAGAATATGTGTATCACTTACGATCGAGATTCAATAAACCGTTTACATTGGATGTATGACCATAGAGGTTTATTCATGTATACAGAACAACAATTATTCTTTGACTTAAATGAATAACTGTATTGCAATAAACATGATCCAATCATATTCATGTCAACGAAACACCAAAATAACAATTATTTAGGTTCAACACTAATCCCGAAGGTAGGGGAGTGTGTGATGGTGATCTTATTAACCTTGGAATACTTCCAACACGCATCGGTCACCTCGCCCTTAACTAGTCTCTATTTATTCTGCAACTCCTCTTTTGAGTTACTAATCTTAGCGCACTGAACCAGTATCAAATACCCAGGGTCTACTATATAATAGTAAGGTACACATCATAACATTTATATCAAATATACCTTTGTTCACTTTGCCATCCTTCTTATCCGCCAAGTATTTGGGGCAGTTCCGTTTCCAGTGACCATTTCCTTTGCAGCAGAGGCACTCAATTTCAGGCTTGGGTCCAGCTTTGGGCTTCTTCATGGGAGCGGAAACTTGCTTGCCATTCTTCTTGAATCCCTTCTTCCTTGCCCTTTTTTTGAAACTAATGGTCTTTGTAACCATCAACATGATGCTTTTTCTTGATTTACATCGCCGAGTTCAGCATCGCGAAGAGCTCGGGAATCATTTTCGTCATCGCTTGCATATTATAGTTCATCACGAAGTTCTAGTAGCTTGGTGATAGTGACTAGAGAACTTTGTCAATTACTATCTATATGGAAGATTAACTCCCCATTGATTCAAGTGATTGTAGTACCCAGAAATTCTGAGCACATGCTCACTGGTTGGTGACTATCTCCTCCATCTTGTAGGCAAAGTACTTGTCAGAGGTCTCAACCTTCGACACGGGCATGTGTCTGAAATACCAATTTCAGCTCTTGGAACATCTCATATGCTCCATGGCGTTCAAAACGTTTTTGAAGTCCTGGTTCTAAGCCGTAAAGCATGGCGCACTAAACTATTAAGTAGTCATCATATCGAGCTTGCCAAACATTCATAATATCTGCATCTGCCTGCAATAGGTCTGTCACCTAGCGGTGCATCAAGAACATAATTCTTTGTGTAGCAATGAGGATAATCCTCAGATCACGGACTCAGTCCGCATCATTGCTACTGCTACCTTTGAGCTTGCGTTGGTTTTTCCCTTGAAGAGGAAAGGGTGATGCAGCAAAGTAGAGTAAGTATTTCCCTCAGCTTTTGAGAACCAAGGTATCAATCCAGTAGGAGACAACGCGCAAGCCACCGAATACCTGCACAAACAAACACCAACTTGACCCAACGCGATAAAGGGGTTGTCAATCCCTTCATGGTTATTTGCAAAGTGAGATCTGATATAGATGGATAAACGGTAAAGTAATGTTTTTGGTACTTTTGGTTTATGGAACGGAAAGTAAAAGATTGCAAAGAAAGTAAATAGGAAACTAAAATTGTAGATCGGAAACTTATATGATGGAAAATAGACCCGGGGGCCATAGGTTTCACTAGAGGCTTCTCTCAAGATAGAAAATATTACGGTGGGTGAACAAATTACTGCCGAGCAATTGATAGAAAAGCGCAAATTATGACGATATCTAGGCAATGATCATGAATATAGGCATCATGTCCGTATCAAGTAGAACGACTCCTGCCTGCATCTACTACTATTACTCCACACATCGACCGCACTCCTGCCTGCATCTAGAGTATTAAGTTCATAAGAACAGAGTGACGCATTAAGTAAGATGACAATGTAGCGGGATAAACTCAAGCAATATGGTGAAAACCCATCTTGTTATCCTTGATGGCAACAATACAATACGTGCCTTGCTGCCCCTACTGTCACTGGGAAAGGACACCATAAGATTGAACCCAAAGCTAAGCACTTCTCCCATTGCAAGAAAAACCAATCTAGTCGGCCAAACCAAATCGATAGTTCGAAGGACTTGCAAAGATATCAAATCATGCTAAAAGAATCAAAGAGAGATTCAAATAATATTCATAGATAAGCTGATCATAAATCCACAATTCATGGATCTCGGCAAAACACACCGCAAAAAAAGTTACATCGAATAGATCTCCAAGAACATCGAGGAGAAATTTGTATTGAGATTAAAGAGAGAGAGAAGCCATCTAGCTACTAGCTATGGACCCATAGGTCTGTGGTAAACTACTCACGCTTCATCGGAGAGGCAACGGTGTTGATGTAGAAGCCCTCCGTGATCGAATCCCCCTCCGGCAGGACGCCGGAAAAGGCCCCTTGATGGGATCTCACAGGTACAGAAGGTTGCGGCGGGGGAAAAGTGGTTTCGTGGCTCCCTGGTAGGTTTTGGGATATTTGAGAATATATAGGCGGAAGAAATACGTCGGTGGAGTCACGAGGGGCCCCAAGGGTGGGGGCGCGCCCTACCCCCTGGGCGTGCCTCCCGACCGTGGCCGCCTCGTGGCTTTCTGATGCACTCCAAGCCCTCTGGATGTCTCTGGTTCAAGAAAATCATCGCGGTTTTCATTCCGTTTGGACTCCGTTTGGTTTTCCTTTTCTGCCAACTCTAACAGGAAAAAATAGGAACTGGCACTGGGCTCTAGGTTAATAGGTTAGTCCCAAAATGTATAAATAGCATATAATGGCAAAACTCCAAACAGATTATAATAGCATGGAACAATCAAAATATAGATACGTTGGAGACGTATCAAGCACCCCAAACTTAACCTGCTCGTCCTCGAGTAGGTAAAAGATAAAAACAGAATTTTTGAGGAATGCACCAACAATTATCATAATTCTCTATGGGCAGAAGTCAGATCGAGATTCAATCAAAAGTTAAATATAAAAAACAAATACAAGCAACAACAAAAAAATGCCTCAAAAAAAAACATGGCAAGAAAGCTTATCCCTACAAAATCATATAGTATGGCTATGCTCCATCTTCATCACACAAAATATTCAAATCATGCACAACCCCGATAACAAGCCAAGCAATTGTTTCATACTTTTTGATGTTCTCAAACCTTTTCAACTTTCACGCATACATGAGCGTGAGCCATGGACATAGCATTATAGGTGGAATAGACAGTGGTTGCGGAGAAGACAAAAAGAAGGAGATAGTCTCACATCAACTAGGCGTATCAACGGGCTATGGAGATGCCCATTAATAGATATCAATGTGAGTGAGTAGGGATTGCCATGCAACGGATGCACTAGAGCTATAAGTTTATGAAAGCTCAAAAGAAAACTAAGGGGGTGTGCATCCAACTTGCTTGCTCATGAAGACCTAGGGCATTTTGAGGAAACCCATCGTTGGAATATACAAGCCAAGTTCTATGATGAAAATTCCACTAGTATATGAAAGTGATATCATAGGAGACTCTCTATCATGAAGATCATGGTGCTACTTTGAAGCACAAGTGTGCAAAAGGATAGTAACATTGTTCCTTCTCTTTTTTCTCTTATTATTTTTATTTTTTATTTTTTGGGCCTTCTCCTTTTTTTGGCCTTTTCTCTTTTCTTTTTTTTTTCCTCACCTGGACAAATGCTCTAATAATGAAGATCATCACACTTTTATTTACTTTACAACTCAAAATTACAACTCGATACTTAGAACCAAAAATTGACTCTATATGAATGCCTCCGGTGGTGTACCGGGATGTGCAATGAATCAAGAGCGACATGTATAAAAAATGATGAACGGTGGCTTTGCCACAAATACGATGTCAACTACATGATCATGCATAGTAATATGACAATGATGAAGCGTGTCATAATAAACAGAACGGTGGAAAGTTGCATGGCAATATATCTCGGAATGGCTATGGAAATGCCATAATAGGTAGGTATGGTGGCTGTTTTGAGGAAGGTGTATGGTGGGTTTATGGAACCGGTGAAAGTTGTGCGGTACAAGAGAGGCTAGCAATGGCGGAAAGGTGAGAGTGCGTATAATCCATGGACTCAACATTAGTCATAATGAACTCATATACTTATTGCAAAAATCTATTAGTCATCGAAACAAAGTACTACGCGCATGCTCCTAGGGGGATAGATTGGTAGGAAAAGACCATCGCTCGTCCCCGACCGCCACTCATAAGGAAGACAATCAAAAAATATCTCATGCTCCAACTTCATTACATAACGGTTCACCATACGTGCATGCTACGGGACTCACAAACCTTAACACAAGTATTTTTCAAATTCACAACTACTTACTAGCATGACTCTAATATCACCATCTTCACATCTCAAAACAATCATAAGGAATCAAACTTCTCATAGTATTCAATGCACTTTATATGAAAGTTTTTATTATATCCCTCTTGGATGCCTATCATATTAGGACTAAATTTATAACCAAAGCAAATTACCATGCTGTTTCAAAGACTCTCAAAATAATATAAGTGAAGTGCGAGAGTTCATCAATTTCTATAAAATAAAACCACCGACGTGCTCTAAAAAGATATAAGTGAAGCACTAGAGCAATTTTGCCTAGCTCAAAAGATATAAGTGAAGCACATAGAGTATTCTAATAAATCACGATCCATGCGTGTCTCTCTCAAAAGGTGTGTACAGCAAGAATGATTATGGTAAACTAAAAAGTAAAGACTCAAATCATACAAGACGCTCCAAGCAAAACACATATCATGTGGTGAATAAAAATATAGCCTCAAGTAAAGTTACCGATAGACGAAGACGAAAGAGGGGATGCCTTCCGGGGCATCCCCAAGCTTAGGCTCTTGGTTGTCCTTGAATATTACCTTGGGGTGCCTTGGGCATCCCCGAGCTTAGGCTCTTGCCACTCCTTATTCCATAGTCCATCAAATCCTTACCCAAAACTTGAAAACTTCACAACACAAAACTCAACAGAAAATCTCGTAAGCTCCGTTAGTATAAGAAAATAAATCACCACTTTTGGTACTGTTGTGAACTCATTCTTTATTTATATTGGTGTAATATATACTGTATTCTAACTTTTCCATGGTTCATACCCCCCGATACTAGCCATAGATGCATCAAAATAAGCAAACAACACATAGAAAACAGAATCTGTCAAAAACAGAACAGTCTGCGAAGATCTGAATTGTTATAATACTTATGTAACTCCAAAAATTCTGCAAAATTATGACAACAGAAGAAATTCGTATATAAATCTTTTGTAAAAAATTCAGAGTTTTTCACGCTCCAGTAAAAAATAAGAATTGTTTTTCTGAGCGCAAAAGTTTCTGTTTTTCAGCAGGATCAAATCAACTATCACCGTAAGCCATCCCAAAGGTCTTACTTGGCACAAACACTAATTAAAACACAAAACCACATCTAACCAGAGGCTAGATGAAAATTTTATTGCAAAATAGAACCAAAAAAAAGCAAAAACAAAAATAAAATTGGGTTGCCTCCCAACAAGCGCTATTGTTTAACGCCCTTAGCTAGGCATAAAAACACGAATAGATCTAAGTGTTATCATCTTTGGCATGCAATCCATAAGTAGCTCTCATAATAGATTCATAAGGCAATTTAATTTTCTTTCTAGGGAAGTGTTCCATGCCTTTCCTTAACAGAAATTGAAATCTAATGTTTCCTTCTTTCATATCAATAATTGCACCAATCGTTCTAAGGAAAGGTCTACCAAGAATAATAGGACATGTAGGATTGCAATCTATATCAAGAACAATGAAATCTACGGGCACATAATTCCTATTTGCAATAATAAGAACATCATTAATCCTTCCCATAGGTTTCTTAATAGTGGAATCCGCAAGATGCAAATTTAAGGAACAATCGTCAAATTCACGGAAACCTAACACATCACATAAAGTTTTTGGAATCGTGGAAACACTAGCACCCAAATCACACAAAGCATGGCATTCATAATATTTGATCTTAATCTTAATAGTAGGTTCCCACTCATCATAAAGTTTTCTAGGAATAGAGACTTCCAATTCAAGCTTTTCTTCATAAGATTGCATCATAGCATCAGCGATATGTTTAGTAAAAGCTTTGTTTTGATTATAAGCATGAGGAGAGTTCAACATGGATTGCCACAAGGAAATACAATCTATTAAAGAACAATTATCATAATTAAATTCTTTGAAATCCAAAAGAGTGGGTTCATTGCTATTTAAAGTTTTGACCTCTCCAATCCCACTTTTATCAATTTTTGCATCAAGATCTAAAAACTCTGAATCATTGGGACGCCTTCTAACTAAAGTTGACTCATCTCCAGCCCCATCTTTATCAAGATTTACATTGGAAAACAAAGATTCAATAGGAGTCACATCAATCACTTTAAGATCTTCATCATTATTCAAAGCCTCTGGTTTGGCGGCCATTTTGTTTACAAAAGTAGCTTGTTTATCAGAGATTTGACCTACTAAATTTTCAAGATGCGCAAACTGAGATCTCAAACCATAGAATTCCTTAGACATATCATCAAGCTCTTTATTCATATACTCCATAAAACTTTTCTGCTCCTTGAGTTCGTTTCTAAAGAAATTGTTATGCTCAAATTGCAAAGACATGAAGTTTCTAACATTATTTTCAGTTTCGCCTAACCTCCTAAGGTGAGGGTCAACATTTTTTGGAGGAGACATTGCGACAAAGCAAGCAATCCAACACACGAGCACACAAAAAGCAAACGAAGAAGACGAACAGAGGAGGGGCGAAGAACAGGCGAATCTTTTCAAAAATCATTTTAGAAGTGGGGGAGAGGAAAACGAGAGGCGAATGGCGAATAATGTAATGCGAGGGATGAGAGTTTATGATGGGTACTTGGTATGTCTCGGCTTGGCGTAGATCTCCCCGGCAACGGTGCCAGAAATTCTTCCTGCTACCTCTTGAGCTTGCGTTGGTTTTTCCTTTGAAGAGGAAAGGGTGATGCAGCAAAGTAGAGTAAGTATTTCCCTCAGCTTTTGAGAACCAAGGTATCAATCCAGTAGGAGACAACGCGCAAGCCACCGAATACCTGCACAAACAAACACCAACTTGCACCCAACGCGATAAAGGGGTTGTCAATCCCTTCACGGTTATTTGCAAAGTGAGATCTGATATAGATGGATAAACGGTAAAGTAATGTTTTTGGTATTTTTGGTTTATGGAACGGAAAGTAAAAGATTGCAAAGAAAGTAAATAGGAAACTAAAATTGTAGATCGAAAACTTATATGATGGAAAATAGACCTGGGGGCCATAGGTTTCACTAGAGGCTTCTCTCAAGATAGAAAATATTACGGTGGGTGAACAAATTACTGCCGAGCAATTGATAGAAAAGCGCAAAGTTATGACGATATCTAAGGTAATGATCATGAATATAGGCATCACGTCCGTATCAAGTAGACCGACTCCTGCCTGTATCTACTACTATTACTCCACACATCGACCAACTCCTGCCTGCATCTAGAGTATTAAGTTCATAAGAACAGAGTAACGCATTAAGTAAGATGACATGATGTAGCAGGATAAACTCAAGCAATATGGTGAAAACCCCATCTTGTTATCCTCGATGGCAACAATACAATACGTGCCTTGCTGCCCCTACTGTCAATGGGAAAGGACACCGCAAGATTGAACCCAAAGCCAAGCACTTCTCTCATTGCAAGAAAAACCAATCTAGTTGGCCAAACCAAATCGATAGTTCGAAGAGACTTGCAAAGATATCAAATCATGCATAAAATAATTCAGAGAAGATTCAAATAATATTCATAGATAAGCTGATCATAAATCCACAATTCATCGGATCTCGGCAAACACACCGCAAAAAAGTATTACATCGAATAGATCTCCAAGAACATCGAGAAGAACTTTGTATTGAGAATCAAAGAGAGAGAAGAAGCCATCTAGCTACTAGCTATGGACCAGTAGGTCTGTGGTAAACTACTCACGCTTCATCGAAGAGGCAATGGTGTTGACGTAGAAGCCCTCCGTGATCGAATCCCCCTCCGGCAGGACCCCGGAAAAGGCCCCTAGATGGGATCTCATGGGTACAGAAGGTTGCGGTGGTGGAAAAGTGGTTTCGTGGCTCCCCTGGTAGGTTTTGGGATATTTGAGAATATATAGGCGGAAGAAATACGTCGGTGGAGTCACGAGGGGCCCACAATGGTGGGGGGCGCGCCCAGGGCGCGCCTCCCGACCTTGTGGCCGCCTCGTGGCTTTCCTGACGTGCACTCCAAGCCCTCTGGATGTCTTCTAGTCCAAGAAAAATCATCGCGAAAGTTTCATTCCGTTTGGACTCCGTTTGGTATTCCTTTTCTGCGAAACTCTAAAACAAGGAAAAAACAGGAACTGGCACTGGGATCTAGTGAAAGATCGTGGATGTCGCCTAGAGGGGGGGTGAATAGGCGCTTTAAAATAATTACGGTTAAGGCTTGAACGAATGCGGAAAAAACCTAGCGGTTAATTTGACAAGCACAAAACCTACAACAACTAGGCTCACCTATGTGCACCAACAACTTATGCTAAGCAAGATAGACAACTAAGTGATAGCAAGATATATGACAAGAAACAATATGGCTATCACAAAGTAAAGTGCATAAGTAAAGGGCTCGGGTAAGAGATAACCGAGGCACGCGGAGACGACGATGTATCCCGAAGTTCACACCCTTGCGGATGCTAATCTCCGTTTGGAGCGGTGTGGAGGCACAATGCTCCCCAAGAAGCCACTAGGGCCACCGTAATCTCCTCACGCCCTCGCACAATGCAAGATGCCGTGATTCCACTAAGGGACCCATGAGGGCGGTCACCGAACCCATACAAATGGCAACCCTTGGGGCGGTCACCGAACCCGTACACTTTGGCAACCCTTGGGGGCGGTCACCGGTACCCGTCAAATTGCTCGGGGCGATCTCCACAACCTAATTGGATACCCCGACGCTTGCCCGGAGCTTTACACCACAATGATTGAGATCCGAACAACACCAACCGTCTAGGGCGCCAAGGCACCCAAGAGGAACAAGCTCTAGGGTGCCCAAACACCCAAGAGTAATAAGCTTCTCAAACTTCACTTCCACGTATCACCGTGGAGAACTCAAAACGATGCACCAAATGCAATGGCAAGGGCACACGGAGTGCCCAAGTCCTTCTCTCCCAAATCCCACCAAAGCAACTAATGCTAGGGAGGAAAATGAGAGGAAGAACGAAAGAAGAACACGAAGAACTCCAAGATCTAGATCCAAGGGGTTCCCCTCACTTAGAGGAGAAAGTGATTGGTGGAAACGTGGATCTAGATCTCCTCTCTCTTTTCCCTCAAGAACTAGCAAGAATCATTGGTGGGATTGAGAGTTAGCAAGCTCGAAAAAGGTCAACAATGGGGGAAGAACACGAGCTTAAGAGATAAGGTCCATTGGGGAAGAAGACCCCCTTTTATAGGTGGGGAAAAATCCAACCGTTATCCTCACAGCCCGCACAGAGCGGTACTACCGCTCCAAGGAGCGGTACTGCCGCTAGGGCGGTAGTAGCCCTTTGAAAAACAACAGCGAGGAGGCAAAAGGCCAGTAGAACCGCCGGAGCGGTACTACCGCTAGTCCTCACGGTACTACCGCTAGGGATAGCGGTACTACCGCAAAGGGTAGCGGTACTACTGCTACCGAGCGGTACTAAAAAAATACATCCGTGCCTACCACCGCTGGACCTAATACGAGATTTTGGTCCGGAGCGGTACTACCGCTGTAGTAGCTGCGGTAGTACCGCTCTGGAGCGGTAGTAAAAAATTACATCCGCTCCAATCCCCGGTAGTACCGCTGCAGCCTTTTCAGAACACCAAAACTGCCACAACTTCTGCAAACGGACTCCGAATTCAACGAAACCAAGTTTGTTGGAAAGCTAACGCCATGGGCTAACACAATCTTGGTAGAAATATCAATAATAAGCAAATTAGAAAAGTCCCATGAGAAAATGGTGAGAACCCTTCCTCGAAAAAGACCGGTAAAACCTCCAACACTGAAAACGCGATAGAAGAAGCATATGAAATCCGTTTTCGATGTACTAGAGCTTGTCACGAAGATAACCACAAGATCTAAAACCTCAAAAGAAAATACAAATAAGAATCAAGAAAGATGATGCAAGGATGCAATGGTTTGAGATCTCGACGAACGATATGATCAAGCTACTCACTTGAGAGCCCCCCTTGATAGTACGGCTATCGATCCTATAACCCGGTCTCCAAACTATCACCATGAGACCGGTAAAATATAAAACCTATCAAGGGCAAACCTTTGCCTTGCACGAAGTCCACTTGAGCTAGATGATGACGATCTTGACTCCCTCAAGTTGGACCACCTTTCTTGATTGCGTTCGCTTGATGAAGACTAGTTGATTGCTCCCCCATACTCCACTATGGGTGAGCCACTCTTTGGCACATTTTCACAAAGTCCATTGTCACCACAATGGACGGCAAGCTTCAAGCATGTGACCTCTTCGTGATGATCCACTTGAACTTGCACACCGCAACCTAACCCCACAAAGAACTCTCACGAAGACCATGGGTTAGTACACAAAGCGTAACTGACAATGCTTACCATACCATGGGATCGCTTGGTCCCCCTCGGTACATCTTCTACGCTTTGTGTGTTGATCAACTTGATTCACTCTTTGACTTAGTCTTGATCAACCTCTCACATGACCAATCTTTAGGTAATTCCTTGAATAGCATCTTGGTCATCACAAACTCTCCTTGAAACCAACAAATGGACTCCAAGAAAAGCCTATGGACAAATCCTTCAAATATAACCCAAGGCAACCATTAGTCCATAGAGATTGTCATCAATTACCAAAACCAAACATGGGGGCACCGTATGTTCTTTCAATCTCCCCCATTTTGGTAATTGATGACAATCACTTTCAAGAGAGTTTATACAAGGAATTATGCATCACCATGCAATGCACCAACCAATAATGCATGCGTATGAGATGCAAATGCTTAGGAACAAGACCAAAGCACGAAGATGCGTATGAGATGCAAATGCTTAGGAACAAAACCAAAGCACGACGATGCGTATGAGATGCAAATGCTTAGGAACAAAACCAAAGCACGAAGAAGCTCTCTAAACATCTCCCCACAAAACTCTCTGAAACTTCTCCCCCATTGGCATCGATTGCCAAAATGGGCGAAAAGCTTAGAAGGCCAATATAAATTGTGTTCCTCCATAAATTGTGTATTTCTCAATAAGAGAGTGGAATGCACTACACATATCCAAAGGTAAATACTTGGAGGAAGACAAAATATATTGAGGCACAAAGATTGCCAAAGAATGATATGCCACAAAGACATAACAAAGAGAGAAACAAGCAATTAGGCAATCAAAAGATACCAATTGAAACAAGCTATCAAAAGATACCAATTGAACTAACAAGACCAATGCTCCTATGAGCCACATGAAAAAGATATTATGATATGAGCAAAGGAGTGTTCTAAAGAAACTAGAGAAGCTCCCCATGATTTGTGCACACATAAGAATATTTGTATTTTGATACAAAGTGCACAAAATAGGATCATAGCTCCCCCAAAATCAATAGAAACTCACAACAAGAGCAAGTGAGCATATAGGAAACTAAGCCAATCACTTGCAACGAACACATGGTTGAGCAACATGTAAAAGAGGCAACTTAAGAATAGGCTCAACCAAAACCGATGTGTGTGAGTCATGGCAAAGCACTTGAGAAGACTAATATAAGGATGAGCATTAAGCATCAACATAGTCTTGGATAAATGAGATACAAGGTGCCAGACATGTCCTTCCCACACACACACACAACAAGCAAATGGATACACAAGCTTACTAAAAAGCAAAATAACAACCAAGCTTGTGACAACCCATGGTGAAGATAGAAAGTGAAAGCCGCATCAAGACGAGGGATACCAATTAAGATGGCAAAAAGCCCCGTCAAGACAAGCATGAGGAAAATGATCTTCACCACACAAGAGTGCAGCAAGATGCAACGAGATATGACCCGCACTCAAGGCACACACTTTCACGGAGCCACCAAAGAAATAAAACAAGAAGGAAAAGGTGGACATGAAAGAAAGGGATATCAACTAGATATGCAACTTCTCTCAAGTGTATAAGATTCTAGGTAGATGAAGATCATGATGATATCGATCCACAAAGAAGGATGTACACACGAAATGGTTACACAAGGAAAGAACAAGATATCCACAAGGAAGTCATAAATATACCACTAAGATATTTGCTTGAAAGCATAGCACATGGCTAGATATGGTCTTATAGTATATAAATGAACTCCTACCACACAATCATCAAAAACATCACAACTAGCAACATGAGATCATCGTTGGGATGCCTTAGAAAGGAAACAAGTATCATAAGAACGAATCAAGAATTACATGCCATGATACAACCTACACAAGGTTGATGCAAGAAATGTGTGCATGAAGTAGATGATGATACTTGTTACCGAGATACCATTGTACGGATGTAGTAGATACCAATTGAAGGTAGATAGTAGTTCATTGATCATCCTAGCTTGACTCCAATAAGCACATGGTGACAACACCTTCCTTGTGAGTGTGCCGAGCATCCAATGCATCTCCAATTGTTCCTAGAACAACAACACAAACAAAATGGTACCCAAACTCATTCGGACCAAAGAGTTAGAAACACCAATACATAGGACAAACTCCACAAACATATGTGCATATAGAAATGGAAATGAATTTCATGCATATCTCATCCAAATTGAGACTTGGTGGAGTTTCCCCTATATATTGGATCAAAGAAAGAAAACATGCCAAATAAAATACACGAAGTGACTATGCATGCTCAAGACTTTCAAGAAGCGATACCAAATGAGAAAGAAATACCAAAAGAAAATAGATTACCAAATGGAGAAATCATCACTTGGAAGATATCATTAAACGATACATCAAGGAATGAGATATCCATTGGCACACTCAAAATGAAAGAAATCAAACTCCCAAAAGAGAGGATGGTTCCAAACAAACCATGCCCTCTACAAAGTTTCATGATGGCACAAAGTACCCAAAAAAACGGCTTGCCTTCCACCAAAACACACTTGATAAGGATCACAAGAAGAGTATTCTAAAGAAAATAGGATAGCTCCCCCATGAGTTGTGCATTATAGAGAATTTGCATTTGAATACAAAATGCACAAGGTGGGATCACCACTTTCACTATATCTAGAAAACACTAGACAAGAACAAGAAATTAACAAGATCCACAAGTGGTATGAAAGACAACGGGAGTGGACACAATCCTTGGCAAGAGATAAGGCAAATAAAAATAAAAGCCAATGTAAAGATGATCAATAAATTCTACCACACATAAGTGAGTTCCAATTGTCAAAAGACAAGAAGTATTTGGAAATAATTCCCGGTGGTAGATAACAAGGATATCCAACATCATCTTCACAACAAACACAAGCAAATTGCAACTTATAGAGCTAACATGTCACCTAGGAACAAGATAATTAATAATATCAACTCTAAGTGACAATATCTCAAATGTACACATTTTCTAGGCTTGTAATATGCACATAGCATATTACTCCCCCATAATGTGATACCAATGAAAACTTAACAAGAGGCAATAAGAGAATCCAACAAGAGATAATTAATGGACTTTTTAGAATTTGAATTTCTCATGAGAGACATACCACCTAGCGACTAGATAATCTTGTAATATCAATACTAGATGTATTCCTCATGTACACACATTTATAGGATTGTGAGGTGCACAAAGCACATCACGCCCGCAAAATGGGATGTTCCATTAATCTCTCACATGAGCCAACTAGGATACAAATAAGAAGCATAAAGGCTCAACGCACGACACACACGTACATGCTGTGCAAACCAACACACACATACTTGATTGCTCAAGATAAGCAAGTTGGAAGCACAACATATACAAACACATGCATGGTACAAAACCAAAACATGCAAAAGGAGCAAGTAACTTTCAATGTAAACAATTTAAGCATGAGTTACCACAAGGAGGAACATTGGATATAAGATAGAAACTTGATAATCCGAATGACTTGGCTTGAGATAATATGAATGATGAAGACCCCTTAACTCTTCATAATGTAGCCAAGTCTCCAATGCCCTCCAACAACACCTATTGATCAAGTTTGAGCTTGTTGGTCCCCAACCAAGTTGGGTCCTAAGAGGTTAGTCACAATAGGCTTGGCAACCCAAATGGTTCTTTGCTTGAAACCACTTTGATTACCAACAAACTTGGCAAACACATTGCCAACCTTATCCTTCCCAAGAGAATAGATATCATCAATAATAATTGGGTTGGATAAGTTACCACTAGTGCATGAAGAAGCGACGTGACCTTTCTCACGACATAAGTAGCAACGTCTACTCTTCACTTTCTTCTCACTTGATTTCTCAACTTGAGAAGCATTAGCTTGTGTCTTCTTGGGAAGAGGCCTTTCTTCAACTTGAGGTTGAGCATGAGAATGAACTTGTGGCCGCTTCCCTTGTTGCTTGTCATTAATGGGCTTCTTCTTCAATGGTCAAGATCTAACATGATGCCCTTCAATTTTGCACTTGAAGCAAATAATCTTGGCCGAATTCTTGACTTGTTCTTGGCCCTTCTTCTTGATTCTCTTGGACTTCTTCTTCTTATTAGAGTTGAATCCAAGTCCACCTTTGTCATTGGGGGATTTTTGCACACTCAAGATATTGTTGAGTGTGGACTTCCCTTCATGACTCTTTTCCAAGTCTTTCTTCAAATAATTGACTTGGGCCTTGAGCTCTTTGATTTTCTCTACATGGTTAGTATCAACACAAGTACTAGAAGAAGTATACGCTTCATCGTTGGAGCAACAAGGCAAGGAAAGCAATTCATCACAAGATGTAGCAACATTATGGGTAGAGAAATTGCGAGGACTAGCACATGGCAATAAGGAATTTTGACTAGAAGTAGAGCTAGTATCCACATGAGGCTCACTAGATGTTACCTTAGTAATCATAGCCTCATGAGCTATCTTTAGCACATTTTGGGATACTAGAAGATCATCATGAGAGCTTGTGAGCTTTACATGATTTTCTTCCAATTTCCCAAAATTGCTAGATAGCAACTCAAGTTGAGCTCGTAGCTCAACATTCTCCTTCAAAATGGATGCTTCACAAGAAGTAGAGTTAGTAGCACAAGCATCATCATTAACAACAAGAGGAGAAGGCAACTTGGCAAGCTATTTTGAATAAGAAGCTTTAAGTTGAGCATGAGACTCGGTGAGTTCGATGAGCTCACTCTTAATGACCCTTGAGCCATTTTCGAGGTGCTCAAAATCCTCAAGGAGTCTAGCATGAGCAACTTCAAGCTTAGCATTTTTAGTTTTGAAATCATTGGCCACCTCAAGTACTCTATCATGAGATTCCTTTATTCTAGATAATTCTAGAGCAAAGGTCTCCTCAAGAGATTCCTTGGTGGTTTGTTCAAGTTCAAGAGCTTGAGAGAGGTCCGCGATCTCATTAGCGTAATCACGCTCATGACCTTCCATTTTCTCAATGGTGACCTCATGCTCCTCAAGACGAGATTCCAACTCA
Source organism: Thinopyrum elongatum (assembly GCA_011799875.1). Lineage (NCBI taxonomy): Eukaryota > Viridiplantae > Streptophyta > Magnoliopsida > Poales > Poaceae > Thinopyrum > Thinopyrum elongatum. Next base: position 131,826,377 of record CM022302.1, read on the forward strand.
TCAATATATTTCTTGCCCTCAATGGCAATGGACATGATTTCCATGAAGTTGGAACGAGCAATTTTATTTTTATGAAGAGCTTTAAAAATCATTTCCCCCTTAGTTTTTAAGGAGGCAACATTATCATTCTCTTCATCATTATCCTCATCATCATTAGCAACAACATCATCATCAACATCATTATCAACATCATCATTAGCACACTATCATCATTGCAATGAACACCACTACTCACCATATCATTACCTTGTGGCAATCCACATGTAGGTTAAGTAGAAGAAGTTGAGAAAGCAACACGGCCGGAGGTGGAGGGAGAACAATCATCCCCACAAAACTTGGACATGCCATATTTATCTTGAAGCTTTGTCCACAACTCATGAGCATCCCGAAACGGCATGAGTTGAAATATAACTACATTGCTCAAAGCATCGAAAAGCACATTAGAAGCTTGAGCATTGAGATAAGAGTTTTTCTCATCCTCTAAAGATAATCTTTGGGGATCCTTTGGAGGAGAAAAACCCATATCTACAATTCGCTCTAAATTTGGGTCCATGACACTAAAGAGATGAAGCATGCGAATTACCCAAACATCAAAATTTGTGCCATCAAAACTAAGAGTGTCAGAGAATCCTAAGCCCCTAGTCGACATCCTTAATCTCTAGGCGGTTAAGCCCTAAAAAGAGAGACAAGGCTCTGATACCAATTGAAAGATCGTGGATGTCGCCTAGAGGGGGGTGAATAGGCGCTTTAAAATAATTACGGTTAAGGCTTGAACGAATGCGGAATAAACCTAGCGGTTAATTTGACAAGCACAAAACCTACAACAACTAGGCTCACCTATGTGCACCAACAACTTATGCTAAGCAAGATAGACAACTAAGTGATAGCAAGATATATGACAAGAAACAATATGGCTATCACAAAGTAAAGTGCATAAGTAAAGGGCTCGGGTAAGAGATAACCGAGGCACGCGGAGACGACGATGTATCCCGAAGTTCACACCCTTGCGGATGCTAATCTCCGTTTGGAGCGGTGTGGAGGCACAATGCTCCCCAAGAAGCCACTAGGGCCACCGTAATCTCCTCACGCCCTCGCACAATGCAAGATGCCGTGATTCCACTAAGGGACCCATGAGGGCGGTCACCGAACCCGTACAAATGGCAACCCTTGGGGGCGGTCACCGAACCCGTACACTTTGGCAACCCTTGGGGGTGGTCACCGGTACCCGTCAAATTGCTCGGGGCGATCTCCACAACCTAATTGGAGACCCCGACGCTTGCCCGGAGCTTTACACCACAATAATTGAGCTCCGAACAACACCAACCGTCTAGGGCGCCAAGGCACCCAAGAGAAACAAGCTCTAGGGTGCCCAAACACCCAAGAGTAATAAGCTTCTCAAACTTCACTTCCACGTATCACCGTGGAGAACTCAAACCGATGCACCAAATGCAATGGCAAGGGCACACGGAGTGCCCAAGTCCTTCTCTCCCAAATCCCACCAAAGCAACTAATGCTAGGGAGGAAAATGAGAGGAAGAACGAAAGAAGAACACGAAGAACTCCAAGATCTAGATCCAAGGGGTTCCCCTCACTTAGAGGAGAAAGTAATTGGTGGAAACGTGGATCTAGATCTCCTCTCTCTTTTCCCTCAAGAACTAGCAAGAATCATTAGAGGGATTGAGAGTTAGCAAGCTCGAAGAAGGTCAACAATGGGGGAAGAACACGAGCTTAAGAGATAAGGTCCATTGGGGAAGAAGACCCCCTTTTATAGGTGGGGAAAAATCCAACCGTTATCCTCACAGCCCCTCACAGAGCGGTACTACCGCTCCAAGGAGCGGTACTACCGCTAGGGCGGTAGTAGCCCTTTGAAAAACAACAGCGAGGAGGCAAAAGGCCAGTAGAACCGCCGGAGCGGTACTACCGCTAGTCCTCACGGTACTACCGCTAGGGATAGCGGTACTACCGTAAAGGGTAGCGGTACTACTGCTAGCGAGCGGTACTAAAAAAATACATCCGTGCCTACCACCGCTGGACCTAATACGAGATTTTGGTCCGGAGCGGTACTACCTCTGTAGTAGCTGCGGTAGTACCGCTCTGGAGCGGTAGTAAAAAATTACATCCGCTCCAATCCGTGGTAGTACCGCTGCAGCCTTTTCAGAACACCAAAACTGCCACAACTTCTGCAAATGGACTCCGAATTCAACGAAACCAAGTTTGTTGGAAAGCTAACGCCATGGGCTAACACAATCTTGGTAGAAATATCAATAAGAAGCAAATTAGAAAAGTCCCGTGAGAAAATGGTGAGAACCCTTCCTCGAAAAAGACCGGTAAAACCTCCAACACTGAAAACGCGATAGAAGAAGCATATGAAATCCGTTTTCGATGTACTAGAGCTTGTCACGAAGATAACCACAAGATCTAAAACCTCAAAAGAAAATACAAATAAGAATCAAGAAAGATGATGCAAGGATGCAATGGTTTGAGCTCTCGACGAACGATACGATCAAGCTACTCACTTGAGAGCCCCCCTTGATAGTACGGCTATCGATCCTATAACCCGGTCTCCAAACTATCACCATGAGACCGGTAAAATATAAAACCTATCAAGGGCAAACCTTTGCCTTGCACGAAGTCCACTTGAGCTAGATGATGACGATCTTGACTCCCTCAAGTTGGACCACCTTTCTTGATTGCGTTCGCTCGATGAAGACTAGTTGATTGCTCCCCCATACTCCATTATGGGTGAGCCACTCTTTGGCACATTTTCACAAGTCTATTGTCACCACAATGGACGGCAAGCTTCAAGCATGTGATCTCTTCGTGATGATCCACTTGAACTTGCACACCGCAACCTAACCCCACAAAGAACTCTCACGAAGACCATGGGTTATTACACAAAGCGTAATTGACAATGCTTACCATACCATGGGATCGCTTGGTCCCCCTCGGTACATCTTCTACGCTTTGTGTGTTGATCAACTTGATTCACTCTTTGACTTAGTCTTGATCAACCTCTCACATGACCAATCTTTAGGTAATTCCTTGAATAGCATCTTGGTCATCACAAACTCTCCTTGAAACCAACAAATGGACTCCAAGAAAAGCCTATGAACAAATCCTTCAAATATAACTCAAGGCAACCATTAGTCCATAGAGATTGTCATCAATTACCAAAACCAAATATGGGGGCGCCGCATGTTCTTTCATCTAGGTTAATAGGTTAGTCCCAAAAATCATATAAAATAGCATATTAATGCATATAAAACATCCAAAACAGATAATATAATAGCATGGAACAATCAAAAATTATAGATACGTTGGAGACGTATCAGCTACTATCATCTTTCAACTTATTTTTCTCTAGGAACATATCAAAAATAGGGGAGCTATATTGCGAGCTATTGATCTACAACATAGATATGCAAAAACTATTAAGACTAAGTTCATGATAAATTTAAGTTCAATTAATCAAATTACTAATGAACTCCCACTTAAATTAACATCCCTCAAGTTATTTAAGTGATACATGATCCAAATCAACTAACCCATGTCCGATCATCACATGAGATGGGGTAATCATCAATGGTGAACATCTCTATGTTGATCATATCTACTATATGACTCATGTTCGACCTTTCGGTCTCCAGTGTTCCAAGACCATGTCTGTACATGCTAGGCTTGTCAAGTTTAACCCAAGTATTCTGCATGTGTAAAACTGTCTTACACCCGTTGTATGTGAACGTAGAGTCTATCACACCCGATCATCATGTGGTGTCTCGAAACGACGAACTGTAGCAACGGTGCATACTCAGGGAGAACACTTTTATCTTGAAATTAAGTGAAGGGATCATCTTATAATGCTACCGCCATTCGAAGCAAAATAAGATGCATAAAAGATAAACATCATATGCAATCAAAATATGTGACATGATATGGCCATCATCATCTTGTGCTTTTGATCTCTATCTTCAAAGCATCGTCATGATCTCCATCATCACCGGCTCGACACCTTGATCTCCATCGTAGCGTCGTTGCGTCGAGGTCGTCACGCCAACTATTGCTTCTACAACTATCGCTAACGCATAGTGATAAAGTAAAGCAATTACATGGCGCTTGCACTTCATACAATAAAGAGACAACCCTAAGGCTCCTGCCGGTTGTCGATATTACAAAACATGATCATCTCATACATCAACATATATCACATCATATCTTGACCATATCACATCACAACATGCCCTGCAAAAACAAGTTAGACGTCCTCTACTTTGTTGTTGCAAGTTTTACGTGGCTGCTACGGGCTTCTAGCAAGAAACGTTCTTATCTACGCATAAAACCACAACGGTGATTCATCAAGTTTGCTGTTTTAACCTTCTTCAAGGACTGGCCGCAGTCAAATTCGATTCAACTAAAGTAGGAGAAACTGACACCCGCCAGCCACCTTTATGCAAAACTAGTTGCATGTCAGTCGGTGGAACCGGTCTCATGTGCGTGGACATGTAAGGTTGGTCCGGGCCGCTTCATCCCACAATACCGCCGAATCAAAATAAGACGTTGGTGGTAAGCAGTATGACTATCACCGCCCATAACTCTTTGTGTTCTACTCGTGCATATCATCTATGCATAGACCTAGCTCATGATGCCACTGTTGGGAAACGTTGCATGGAAACCAAAAAAATTTCTACGCACATGCAAGATCTATCCATGGAGATGCATAGCTACGAGAGGGGGAGAGCATCTTCATACCCTTGAAGATCGCTAAGCGGAAGCGTTTATCAACGCGGTTGATGTAGTCGTACACCTTCACGATCCGTTCCGATCAAGTACCGAACGTACGGCACCTCCGCGTTCAGCACACGTTCAGCTCGATGACGTCCTCGCCTTCTTGATCCAACCAGAGGGGCGAAGTAGTAGATGAATTTCGGCAGCACGACGGCGTGGTGACGGTGTTGGTGAAGAACAATCTCCGTAGGGCTTCGCCAAGCACAACGGAAACTATGACGGAGGATAAACTAGAGGGGCGGGGTTGCCGGCACACGGCTTGGTGTATCTTGATGTGTTCCGGGTGCTAGCCCTGCCCCTCTATTTATATGTTGATCCCTGGGGTCGAAACTTGGAGAAAGAGCCTCCTCAAAGTCGGTTTTGCCCGCAAGAAAGAGTCCTTCTCGGACTTCCAGGACCAGACGCCACAGTCCTTGGCGTCTGGCCCAGACGCCATGGGCCTCGGCGTCTGGCCCAGGGCCAGACGCCAAGGTCTCCGGCGTTTGGCCCCCTGGCCTCCGCAAAACTCCTTTTGCACCGACTTAAAGCCCCGTGGGCTTAACCCATTGGCCTAACCATATCATCCTATATATCAATCTTTACCTCCGGACCCTTCCGGAGCTCCTCATCATGTCCGTGATCTCATCCGGGACTCCGAACAACATTCGGTCACCAACATACATAACTCATATAATACTATATCGTCAACGAACGTTAAGCGTGCGGACCCTACAGGTTCGAGAACTATGTAGACATGACCGAGACACCTCTCCGGTCAATAACCAATAGCGGAACCTGGATGCCCATATTGGCTCCTACATATTCTACGAAGATCTTTATCGGTCCAACCTTATGACAACATACGTAATTCCCTTTGTCCATCGGTATGTTACTTGCCCGAGATTCGATCGTCGGTATCTTCATACCTAGTTCAATCTTGTTACCGAGAAGTCTCTTTACTCGTTCTGTAATACATCATCTTGCAACTAACTCATTAGTCACTTTGCTTGCAAGGCTTCTTATGATGTGTATTACCGAGAGGGCCCAGAGATACCTCTTCGATACACGGAGTGACAAATACTAATCTCGATCTATGCCAACTCAACAAACATCTTCAGAGATACCTGTAGAGCATCTTTATGATCACCCAGTTACGTTGTGACGTTTGATAGCACACAAGGTATTCCTCCGGTATCCGGAAGTTGCATAATCTCATAGTCGAAGGAATATGTATTTGACATTAAGAAAGTAATAGCAATAAACTGAACGATCAATATGCTAAGCTAACGGATGGGTCTTGTCCATCACATCATTCTCCTAATGATGTGATCCCGTTATCAAATGACAACTCATGTCTATGATTAGGAAACCTTAACCATCTTTGATCAACGAGCTAGTCTAGTAGAGGCTCACTAGGGACACGGTATTTGTTTATGTATCCACATATGTATTTAAGTTTCCGGTCAATACAATTCTAGCATGAATAATAAACCTTTATCATGATTAAGGAAATATAATAATAACCATTTTGGTTCATCGAAATTTATAGTGACCCAAAAATACCGATGCACGAAAAATAATAGTGACCCAAAATTCTCGGTGAACAAAAAATGCTGATGAACCAAAACATAGTGAACCAAAACTTTCGGTGAACCAAACAAATAGTGAAACAAATTTAATAGTGAACCAAAAATGCTGATGAACCAAAAAAATAGAGAACCAAATTAGGTGAACCAAAAATAATAGTGAACCAAAAATTTCGGTGAACCCCAAAAATATAGTGAAACCATCGGTGCCCCAAAAATGCCGATGAACCAAAAATAATAGCGAACCAAAATTTTTGGTGAACCAAAAATAATAGTGAACAGAGAATGCGGATGCACCAAAATAATGGTGAACCAAAATAATAGTGAACCAAAATTTATGGGAACCAGAACTAATAGTGAACCAAAAAATTTGGTGAACCGAAAATAATATTGAACCAAAATTTTCGGTGCACCAAAAATGCCGATCAACCAAAAAAAATAGTGAACCAAAATTTTCGATGAACCAAAATGGTTCCAAATTTGAAATTGGTTCTGATTTTTAAAAATGGTTCCAAACTGAAAATGGTTTAATTTTTAAAAATGGTTTCAAACTGAAAATGTTTCAATTTTTAAAATAGTTCCACATTTGAAAATAGTTCAGTTAAACAGAAACGAAAAAATGATTCAGATTTTTAAAATATCAAAAACAAATATTTTCAAATAAAGAGAAATAAAACTAAAAATAAATAATAAAACAAAAAAGAAGGAATAAAACGGAAAAGAAAAACATAAATAGAAAAGAAAATGGGAAAAAATGAAAACAGAAAAAAGGAGACAATAAAAAGATTAAAAAAGAAAGTTGGGCACGAACGCGTCGTAGCCCAGTCGCTGTGTCCCTATGACCCCGATGCCGAGATCCGAAGTTCAAATCCCTCCTTTCCATCATATTTTCTTATCTTTTCTCTTTAAAGAAAAGCTAATGGGTCGGCCCGCTTAGAACTCGTAAGCGGGCGAGTCCGAGTTACGACTTGCAACGGGCGATAAATAGGGTTTGCGCCGTGGAGTAGGCAGACCAAGTGGCAAATTAATCGATCGGAAGTTACGCGTTGCCTGCCTCTTCGTCTCCAGGTCTCCTCATCTCAGCATCTGGCTAGGGCGCTCGCTGCCCGCCGCCGTTCTGCCGTCTGCTCCGGGACACCTGAACTCGTGAAGGTAATTCTGCCTCCCTACTGCTGTGTGCGTTGGTGTTCGGCAAATCAAAGGATTGGTTATTAATTTCTATCTTTTATCAATTTGTTGTGCTAAAAGAATGAAGAGAAAGGAAAGGGAAATGGAATTCTTTTTCAAGCGGATCGGTTCAACTTCAAGCGCTGAAATTACTGCTGAATCTATTGCTGAAAATGCAAAACAATCTGGGGAGGAGCAACCTCTTGTAGATGACAGTTCAAATCTAGTTGATATGCAAACTGATGACAGTTCAAATCTAGTCGAGGTAGTGCCTGTGGGGGATCTCTCGAGAAACTTTGCTTATGTCCCTCGTGGAGGACTTCTTGTTGCTCCTTGCGGGAATCTTTCAGGATTCTTGTGGAGGATCTCCTTGGGTTCCTCGTGGATGGTTATGTACTTGCTCCGGAGGGATGTACTCGCCTGCAATCATTCGTATTTTTTACAACGGAGCGCGTTTGTCTGTTCCTTCGTGAGCATCTCGTGAGGAGACCTGCGCCAAAGGACTTGGCGAGGTGTTGTGTACACACTGTACAGTAGCGACCCATACACATACACAGTCCCAGCCCCTGCTCGCGGGATGCTCTCGTGAGGAAAAGACACTCGCTTGCCTCTTGAGAGGAAAGTATGCATGCTGAGATGAATGCACATGAGTGTGTTGGATGCACAGATGCAAGCATGCCGGCATGCAAAGAGAGGATTGCTTAGGAAAGCAACTGAATTTACTGCTAGGGTGAGGCATTGTTCTTTTACAAAACGCTTGGGGATGTCGTGACCTTGTGGTCCCCAAGAGGCACTTGACGTCACCGTGCGGACACGGGACTCCCATCTTCATGGGGCTGATACTCGCACGAGTTCAGGTGCATAGCTCGAGGATGTAGTGGCCTTGTGGCGCCCTCGAGGAACAAAAGTTTGCCCCGCCGGAACGGGGCTCTCACGGCCACGCAGCACGCCTGATGAGAAGCTCCATGAGACCCTCACGGAGAGAGGTCCTGGCGTCGTTTTTACCGTGGCGTCACGGGGTTGTAACACCCCTGTGTAATAGCCACTGTGATCAACTGCTAATAATGCCAAGTCATAACATTTGCAGTGCTTAAACATAGTGGTTAACCAAAACAATTCAAACTCCATTCTGAAAATTAACTCAAATTCAAAAGTGCAAAATCAACTTGCTCAAACACTATGGGAAAAATGTTCCTTAAATAGCAAATATCCCAGAAGCACTCATAAAAATATAAACAATGATATTGGAGTTAGCTAAGTGACTCAAACCACATGAAACAGTACCAAAATAGCATTATTTAATTCATTTAAAATCATATCAAATTCAAATAAAGTCCTACTTTACCCAAACCAGTTTTTGGTGAAGGTTAACATTGCACTGTAATATTTGGACTAAGTCCCACATTTTACAAAAGTGCAAAAGTGGCATAACTATTTCAAAACAGAAAAGAATAAAAGAAAAAGCAAAACAGAAAAGCAGAAAAATAGAACGAGGCACTGTGAAGTGCACAGTGCCCCGACCACCGGCCCACCTGGCCCAATTCCTCTCTCTCTCGCGCGCTGTCGACTCCTCCGTGGCCGAGCGCGCGCGCGCCGCTCGCACGTCGACACGGCGACGCCCGCGGCAGCCACCGACAGCTGAGGGGATAAGCTCCCCCTCGTCCCTCTCCCCTAGACGTCCCCGCTCACTCTCCCCTCGCCAGGCTCGCTCTTCTCCTTCCTTTTCCTCCTCCAGATCCGTAGCCGAGCGCCCCCGTAGCCACTCGCCACCGTTCGCGCGTCCACCATCGCCCTCGGACCTGGCCGCCGTGTCCATCAACTCCGCTGTCGACCGCTGCTCTGACCGGGGTCACTTGGAGAAGCCAGGACCCCTGCACCGTGCGCATCAACCTCGCCTTCTTCCTCGGCCGCCGGTGACATTCCTCCTCGCCGGCGACGTCTTGCTGCTACTAATCCGTCGAGGGTTTTCCGTAACCGCTCGGTGAGCCTCCTCTTCCCTCCTCTTCTCTCCCGAGCCACCGAGCTCCTCGATAGCGAGCTTGATGCCTAGCCGCGCTCCGACCGCCGCAGTACCTTGCCGTCCGGCCACTTTCGGCCGTCTCCGGGGCCGCGCTTTAGCTCGGTTCGATGCCGCACCTCGCGTTGGTTCGTAATCGACCGAAAGCACGCGCTAGAACTCACCGTAACCACGCGCTCGATATCACCCGAAGCTCCTCGCCGCCACGGCTCAACGCCAGCGCATCTCCGGCCATCCCCGAGTCGCCACACTAGCCCAGTTGGATGCGGCTCAGTCTCCGCATTCGAACGCACCTGAAAACGTGCGAAACGGCGCACCGCAGCTGATTTCCGACGCCGGCCGTGGCCTCTCCGCCGCGTTTGAGGTCGCCGGAGTAATTCCGGCGCCGGCGCCGACGTGTCACCGACGTGGCCCGACAGGTGGGGCCCCCTGAGTCACTGGCAGCTGGGCCCCGTGGAACCAGTTGACCCAGTTGACCAGGTCAACTGCTGACTGGGCCGGCCCCAGCAACTGACATGTGGGACCCACGCGCATAATTACTGTTTCTGATTAATTAAGTTAATCTGGTAATTAGTTAGACAATGACAGTGCGGGCCCACCTGCTAATTAGGTTGTTTAGTTAGTTTTAACTCTGTTTAGCTAGCTGAGCCACTGACATATGGGTCCCACTGGACCCACATGTCAGGTTTGACCCTGGTCAGCCGCTGTTGACTGTGACGTCATAGTGACATCATGCTGACATCATATATCATTTTCTGTTAAATAAAATAATTCCAGAAAATCATTTAAACTTCGAAAATTCGTAACTTTTAAACCGTAGCTCAGATCGAAAAACTTAAAACATGAAAGTTGCTCAGAACGACGAAACGAATCTGATCATGTCGTCTGTTTCGATGCCGGAACCCCCTACGTAGGCGAAACCGCAACTTCTAGGCCATATCCGATAGATGAATAGTGCATAATCACCGGATAATAAGTCCAACTTTAATTCTAAAATAACTAAAATGACCTAGACATATCTTTAGGCAACCCTACACTGCATCATAGTCATAGAGTGCCCTGTGTTGCATCGTTGCTGTGTATTTACTTGTTTCTTCCCCCTCTTCTCTCTCGGTAGACCCCAACGTCGACGTAGCTCCCGAGGTCGACGCTGCTCAGGAGCCCGACGACACCACTGAAGACCTTGCCCTTGCCGCAGAGCAAACAGGCAAGCACCCCCATTTTGAGCATTCCGATATCGCCCACTCTCTTCCCTCTTATGCTTGCATTAGAAGATACTGCTGCTACTGTTATCCTACTTCTGTTGCATAGCCTGTTTATTGTAGCCTACTATTGATACCTGCCTGCTATCCTAAACTGTTTAGAATAGGTTGGTCAGAGCCCTATCAGAGACCCACTTGTCCCGACTGCCCCGCTGGACTCTCAGAAGACCCGAGCAACGGGATCGAAGATCAGGCCCTGGCACCGCACGTCACTTCCCCCTTAAAATTGCTCGACACTACTGGGTTACTATCGAGTGCCGAGGGTGATACCTCGTCAGCACTTCTGATGATAACCTTGTAGGTTAGTTAATCGGCCGTGGTAAGCGAGGGTGATTCCTCCTACACCACCACCGATACCGACGCCGTCGTGCAACACCTCAAGTGTGGACCTCGAGGGTGATTCCTCCTTCGTTCACCTTGATGATAGCATCGAGTGGGATCCCATCGGGGGTGATTCCTCAGGGCTCCCCTTGGTGTCAGACACACGGAGACTTTGGTTACTATGACTGAACACTGAACCATGATACTAAAGACGGGTCGGCCCTGAGGGGTACCCGCGCGAGCATGAATGCGAAGTGATGTGGAATCGGGTGGACCTGGATGGTGCCCGAGGGTTGAACACGAGGCGTGGCCGGGCATTCCTAGCCCTTGCCGCAAGTCCTCGAGACGGGGCGACGGGGTCACATCTTTCGTGAGTCTCTGCTCGTTTCCGCACTATCAAGACACTAACGGTTTGGATATTTGATTCGAGGGGCCTATGGCCTGATAGCACTAACCATCACGTGGGCATAGTATGGGCGTTCTGCGTCGTATACATCAGTCGAAGCTTATTTGACGTCAGTAAGGAGCGGCGCACGCCGAGTTGGACTGGTAACGCAACCGCGCTTGTATAAGGGGTTGCTAGGTCTGCTCTCGGTGGCCCCGTAACGTGCAGGAGTTCCCGGGGCGATGGCCCAAGACCCCTGGGGGCATAGGTTTAGTCCGGTGTGCTGACCTCTCTTTTAAGCCTAGGTCGGGTTGCGGCGTGTTGCTTAGCCGAGGCCGGGCATGACCCAGAAAAGTGTGTCCGGCCGGAGTTAAGCGAGCGTGGTGGGTAAGTTGGTGCACCCCTGCAGGGAAGAACTAATCTATCGATAGCCTGTCCTACGGTAACGGACACTCAGAGTTGTATCCCGATCGGTACAACTAGAACTATGGACTTGAGATGATACTGGATAGTATGGCTCTGGGATTGCTTTCTTGCAGGGAGTTGAGGAAGAATCTCTGGCCGAGGTTGATGATACTACAACTACTTTACATTATGTTATTCTGCACTCTTCTAATGCTGCAAGACCGATGGAGATGCTTGAAGATGCTAGTCTTCGATAGGACTAGGCTTTCCCCCTCTATTCTGGCATTTCTGCAGCCCAGTCCACATATACAGCCTTCCTTTGAAAATGTTGCATATGTAGTGTAGATCCTCGCTTGCTGAGTACTTCGGATGAGTACTCACGTTTGCTTTATTTTCTTTTTCTCCCCATATCCAATTGACGCCGCCAGATGACGGAGCCACTGAGTTAGCTGCCCCCGTCGACGACTACGGCTACTACTTCTACCCTCCAGGTGAGTACTACTACAAGGAGCCGACAGACGACCAGGAGTAGGATTCGGAGGGTCCTAGGCAGGAGGCCTACGCCTTTCGATCGTAGTGTTTTATTTTGCCCCGCCTTCCTAAAGGCTTATCTCTATTTCTGTAATATATCTGTACCCAGATATCTGATGCTTCCGCTGACACTTGTATGCCATCGAGCTATGTATTCGAGCCCTCGAGGCCCTGGCTTGTAATATAAAGCTTGTATGACTTTATTTATGTTTTAGAGTTGTGTTGTGATATCTTCAAGTGAGTCCTTAGGCTTGATCGTGTGCATTTGCGTGTATGGTTAGTGCACGATTAAGCCGGGGTCGTCACAAGGGTCCCCTCATGGGTATGCCTCCACGGCCTTGTGGAGGCATATGGAGCGAGCAGGCGATGGGCACGCCCCCCTAGTTGGGAGGCAAGCCCGTGCGGAGAGCGGTGGTAGCCCCCGAGCCCCCAGCGCTCGGGGAGGTCTTCTGGGTGGCTGCCATCTCTGGAGAGAAGAGCAACCTTTTCTTGGGGACCTCGTCGAGGTGTCCACCACGTCGTCTTCATCGGCAGGGTGTAAGGTTGCCACCTCCTTGTAGGCGCGCTCGACGGAGCGCATCGCGTCCTCCACCTCACCGTGGATGGTGATGGTTCCAGCAGGCCCGGGCAGCTTGGCGATGTTGTACGCGTGGTGCGTCACTGCCATGAACTTGGCCAGAGCTGGGTAGCCGAGGATGGCATTGTAGCGGAGGGCGATGTGTGCCACGTCGAAGTCGAGTGTCTCGGTGCGGTAGTTCTGACGAGTACCGAGCGTGACGGCGAGGCGCACCTATCCCAAGGGAACCGTAGTTCCGTCGGTGACGCCGGTGAAGGGCCTCGTGGGGGCCAGGCGCTCGTAGGGCACTTGCAGCTTCTCGAATGTCTGCACCGAGATCACGTTGAGGCCCGCACCCCCGTCGAGGAGCGTCTTGGTGATGGCGATGTTGTTGATGGTGGGGGTGCAGACCAGGGGGATGGTCCCATGGTCCTTGTGGACTTGGGGTGGTCGCGGACGTCGAAGGAGACCTTGTGCTCAGACCACTTGAGGGTTTGGCCGCCTCTATCCCTGGGAGGACGGTATTGATCTCTCGCGAGATTTTCTTGAAGTGGCGGTTGGAGAGGGGAGCTTGTGCTCCGCCAAGGATGCAGGCGATGTAGCCTGTGGGCTCCTGGTAGCCCCCGCAGTTTTCTCGTTGTTGCCCTGGTTATCCTCAGGGCGGTGCTGCACGGCAGTGTTCACCTGAGGAGGGGGTGGGTTGGGGCGCTGCAGTGGCGGGCGCTGCTGCTGCTGCTGCTGAGGAAACTGCTGGTAGTTGTTGTTGTAGCCACCAGTGTTGGTGTTGTATTTGTTGTACCCGTTGTAGTTGTTCGGGCCGCCTTCCTCCCAGCGGCCACTGCAACGTCCAGGGTTGCGCCAGCTGCTGCCTCGAGAGTAGCCCTCCTGGCCACTGCTCATGAGGCGATCGCCGCGGATCTTCTCCAGCTGGAAGTAGTCATCCGTGGAGCGGGAGTGCATCTTGTGGAATGCGCAGAAGGGGCGGTTGTCCGCCACAGGAGCGGCGTCGCTGCGGCCGTATTTGCGCTCGGGCTCTGCTGCCAGAACGGCTGGAGCCTTGCGCTTGGCGTTCGTGTCGTCGCTCCTGGTCTTGGTTTTGGCCTTGGGAGCCACAGGCTTGTACTCATCGGCGGGGTGTTGTGCGTGAAGAGGCGACCTTCTTCGGCCTTGGCACATCTGTCGGCCAGGTCCACGAGCTCGACGGCGGAGGCGGGGTCGTCCCTGATGCCGAGCTCTTGGAGCATGCGCTCATTGGTGACTCCCTCGCGGAAGGCAGAGATGATGTTCGCATCGGCGATGCGGGCGATCTTGTTGCGCATCTGGCTGAAGCGCTGGAGGTACTTGCGAAGTGTTTTGCTTGGGCGCTGGCATATGCCGCGAAGGTCGTTCTAGGTGAGGGGGCGCTCGTAGGAGCCCTTGAAGTTGGCGATGAAGCTGAGACACAGCTCCTCGTACGACCCGGTGGAGCCTTCTGGCAGGTTCATGAGCCAGATGAGGCGGCCCCCTTGAGGCCCATGGGCAGCCAGGTCGCCATGCATTTGTCATCTCCCTTCGTAGCGCACACGCTAAGGCTATACAGCTGCAGGAAGTCGAGGGGAGGGGTGGTGCCGTCGTAGCGAGGAGGCAGCGTGGGGTTGAACTTCGGCGGCCATGCGATCGTGCGAAGCTGCTTGGTGAACGCGAGGCAGCCCCCGACGCAGATCATAGCACGTGCGTCGTTGTCTGCTGGGCGGTTGGCACGACCGGCTCTGGTGAGGTCGTGGATGGTGTGTCGCTCGCGCTCGTGGCTGCGCTCGATCTGCACGCGCGCGTCAGGCAGGGTGCGCAAGATCTGACAACTGTTGTTGCTCTTGTCAGGAACTTTGATTGTGTGGGCCTTGTCAGGGACATGGGTGCGGGGATCGCCTTGCACCAGCGACGTTGCACCGTGGGAAGGGGGTGGCTCACCATGAGCTGCCGCGTTCTTGGGCTGGCCAGTGCCGCCTCCCCGCGATGGTTGCGGGGGGACGTTTGCGGCAGTGACGAGCTCCTGGAGGCGGGCGAGCCATGCGGCGTGCCCTTCCGGCCCGGGCGGGTGCGCAAGCAGCTCCCGGGCCAGCAGCAGGGCTGCGGCCGGGGTGGGCTGCTCCCGGCGTCCCTGCGTCCCTGCGTCCCTGATGATGGTGGTGGCGGAGGCTGAGACGCTTGTGCGCCTCTCTGCGACGGGTGGGAGGAGGCTTCGTCCTCAGCATCGGGTGCGCCACCTGCGCCAGTAGGGCCGTGTTGCTGCGTGTCGTCGTCGTTGTTGCCGGTGGGGTTGGCCTGGCCCCTGCGACGAGCATGCTCGGCTCGGGTGGGATGAGCAGGTGCCATGACAGCGAGGAGGTGGAGGAGTGCCTTAGCCCCCTACCTGGTGCGCCAAATGTCGGAGAGTGGTCTGTCAAAGACAGGAACTCTCAAGAGGTTCGAACACTGGGGGCTAACCACACTTCCTGCACCTCTCGTGAGGCTTCGCGAGGAAAGCTTGAGGCGGACAACAATGGCGACACGGAGAGTTTACCCAGGTTCAGGCCACCTTGCGGTGTAAAACCCTACTTCTGCTTGTCTGATGGATTGCACTGCTGTAGTTATAGTACAAGATGCGAGCTTGTGCTCGGTTCAGACTAGGGAGGCTCTGAGTGAATTGAGCCGTCCCTGCTACGGGAGCCAAGGGGCTCCTTTTATACCGGTGTTTGGACCACTTTCCCGCTCATACTTGGCGGGAAAGGGTTGCCACAAAGTGCCAAAGAGGAGACAGGCGGAGCTCTGCGGCGCCTGCTGGTCTTGTCGTCGAGGGCAGCGCCACCGTCCATGGCAGGGCGGTGGGGGCGCCCGGTGACATGTCCTCTGTCTTGTAGCACCGTCTTGGTCTTCTTGCACCAAAGGGGAAGTCCTGGGGAGGCGCTTTGGCGTGGGCAGCTGTCGCCCACGCTTTATACACGAGAATGGCAACTGGTCTTCTTATTTCCTTTATAACTTTTGAATGAAAGCTCCAATACACCTCAAACAAAATGTTATAATTTTGTAAAATTAATCTCTTTCAAAAGGAAACATTTATGTGCTGTTTTATACACATTTCAAATAATATATTTTCAAAAATTAAATAATTGACTAATAGTGATTTATTGTCATTTCCAAAATAAATAATGGAATAATTGGTCAAATAAAATCAGAGATTTTCACAAATGAAAACATTGTTTTCTCTAAGTTAAATACCCACTTTTAAACAAGAAGGGTTTTTATGGAAATCATTTTAGTACCAAAATCTTGATATAGTAATTAAAAAATGATATAGTTAATTTTGGTTTTGAAAATATTTTTATAAATCAAATAATTGAAAGATGAATTATTATTGATGGATAGAGGTTGAAAACAACATTTGGGAAAACACTTTATGGAGAAAACAAATACTTTGCATAAATATTTATTTTGAGAAAGATTTAGGGTTTAGAAAATAGAGGTATTTTTAGATTATCATTTCCAAAAACATTAGAATAGACATTTTATTTCTTTTGTGTTGTGTTTTATTTGTTTTTGGTGGCTTGCATTAGTGGAAAACAAAAAGTTTTAATTTTTTGTGATTTTTCAATTTCTTCAAAAATCAGGGATGTTACAGTGGCTATAGCAGTTAACTCAGCCAAAAGAAAATCTTCACGGTCCATAGCAGCCTGCTCTTTGGACTTTGAAGCATAGAGTTGATCCCTCACAGTTTTAAGCACCTCCGCTTTGCTCGAAAGCTTCGCGCGCAGGAACCACACCAAGTCTTTTGTGGTGTTTACTTCAGAATAACGAGTAGCGGAAGGATTTGAAGTTGATTCAGCTACTAGTGTTTGAGTACCGTCACCGGCCGGAGTCGTAGAACTAGTGGCCCCGGGTACCTAAAGAAAAGAGAAGAAGGTTGTCAAGACTCGATATGCTAATCCGTTTGAGTGCTCGGCAGCATTTCTACTACCTTACGCTTGGGGGCTACTCCCATCGGGAGAAGTTATGCAAGGAAAATTTAAGTCACACAGAAGAAACAGAAGAAGTTTCATTCATCATCAAAAGGATAAGTTCATTACAAGCAAAAGGCGGATTTTCTGCACTAAGGCACCGCTCCTACAGAGACTACTAAATAGAAATAAAACTAGTTCTTGGCAGTTGCTTTGAGAGCATCTTCAACAGCTTGAGCAGCTTTTGCCCGAGCCTCAAGCATTGCCAGAAGTTTCTGGGCTAACTTAACAGAGTCTTCAATGTAGGGGTCGAGGTCTACCTCTTGCCCGCTCGAGTCGTTGGGAGGCCCACTCAACGCAGCTTCGAAGTCTCCCTCGATGCCATGCGCCCGCGCAAGAGTAAGTACCGTTTCAGCCCCAGAGAGAGTCTGCTCCCGGCTGAACTCAGCTAGGATGTTCGTGTTATGAAACACGCCCATCAGAGCATCCGGAGTGTATGTTATTGGGTGTCCGGGAAATGCACTCGTGGAAGGAAACGAGTATGCCCTGGAGCGTCGCGAGTGTCTCTTTTGCCTTGGACACTTGCTCCTCGGAAGAAGTGACAGCATCCAAAAGCGGACCTTCTCGAAGACAATTGGTAAGCTCAGGAGGACTACCCAAAGCAGCTGTAGCAGTAAAGGAAAATCGTCAGTAAGGTACAGGAAATACCAAAGAAGAATACAAGAAGGAAGGTGAAATTCACATACCTGTTAGAGAATCTGTCAGAACATGGAGTCATCTTTTGCTTGGACTCATCTGCCTTCCGAATGGCAGCTTCAGTTTTCTTCTTGGCAATTGTAGCCTCTGCACGAAGAATCGCATTTTGCTCCCAGAGTTTCTTCACTCGAGTGAGCGCAGATTCCTTATCAGCAGAGGTGGCAATCAGAAGTTCTAAGACAAGCAAAAACATTAGAGATATAAACCGAAGAGGAAGAAGTGTCAGAAATTCAGAAAAAGTAGGTAGCTTTGGCTTTTGTGAAGTTGGACTGGGCGATGTTCCTCTCCCTCCCAATGTTGAGGAAGCGAGTGGCTATGAAAGGTTGCAAAAAGTAGTCGAGTCAATATAAGAAACACAGGCTTTGAGTCTACGCTCACCTGCAAGCAGCCAAACGTAGACTCGGGGGCTACTCCCATCGGAAGCGCTGATCGCGCACCCGACAGAACGAGCAGGGAAAACAAAAGCATAAGAAAAACTCACGTGGTTCCTAACCTGGAATTTGGGAACTAGCGTATTCACATCAGTCAAATCAGCAGTCCATGATCCTGGAGCAGAGGATGCAGGTCGACTAGGTTCAGCCACAGGAACGGTTGAATCCCTAGGCATCTCCTCCTGAACAACTGCTTTGTCCCTCATGCTTGGAGAGGAAGACGAAGCATAAGGCATTTGAATGTCAGGAGAAGCACCCGAACTAGCTCCTCCTTGAGGAGTCAGAGTCAGAGTGGCACCCGAACCAGCCCCCCCCCCCCCCCCCCCCCCTGAGGAGGAGGAGTCGGAGCTCTAGGAGGATTTCTGAAAAAGAATGAGCAGAAGAAGGAAGAGCCAGATCAAAACCACAACTCGAAGAAAACAGAAGTAAAGGAAAAAACTTACCCGCTGAAGGAAGACCCTAGGCTGAACATACGGCGAGGTTTCTTGGCAGCATGCGGCTATGAAGGTGTGGCCGTGGGTTGAGGAGAAATTGGAGGTCTCGAAGAAATGGGGATAGCGAGAATCGGGTTCCTCAAGTCCTCGCCTCAAGTAGCACTCGAAGAAATCGAGTCCTTTGAGGTGGCTTCCTCGTGGCCGCTATCCGCTCGAGTCCGCTTCGGAAGAACCCCTGACTCCTCAGCGGTCTCCTCAGCACCCTCGTCCATGTCTTCAATGTCTCGCGAAGAGTGAGCAGTGGCAGTAGAGGGAATCGAGTCAAGGTCCATCGGCACATCCACAGTTAGGCCTTCCATGAAGGGAACGGTGCCAGCCTTGGGTGGATTGCTAGGGAGAATGTCTCCATTCTAAAAGAGATCAAGGTCAAGATTCAGTAGGAGAAACGAAAAGACTAACTCGAGTAAAGAAAAAGAGAAAGCATGACGAAAAGCAAGATTGAGTACAAAACTCAGGAGAAGTAACAAGAGAATAACTTGAGCGAACAGAAAGCAGAGTGAAAAGCAAAACTTACCATGGTCTATTCAGTCGCGGCTGAGAAAGGAGGGACAGCCAAGTCGATAGGATCCGATTCCTTGACTCGGGTGATTCCCCGTAGACAACCCTTGAGTTCTTTACTCGAGAGCTCTTCCTTGCGCAGTCGATGAGATGCCTCAGCGCTCGAGTAAGCCCACATGGGCTGAGCTCTAGCCTGGAGGGGTTGCACTCGGTGCTTTAGAAAGACTAAATGACCAGTTGCGCCAATGGCGCAAAGACCGAGAGCAAGCCATGTATTGAAAGAGTGTACATTAATATTATTCGGGCACATATTGAAGTGATAAACATTAGACAGAGTCATCGCTGCACGTTTGACCATGGCGCAAAAAGCGAGAGCGAGCCAAGCATTCAAAGCATGTGTATGAGATTGATTTAGAATCAACTTAAAGATACTTATATTCCATTACATGAAAGCTTGATGCTTAAAAGAAAATATTCAGATCACTTGGTAATAGCATACATTGGCTTTAAAAGACAGGCTATATTAGCATAGATGGATGGTGTATATAGTGCTTGCCTGTTAACCATTGCTCGAGTCTTGTACCTGCCGTCGGCAGGAAGGAAAGAACCTACGACCTAGGCGAACGAACAACCTAGCCGCACACTGCAGACAGGATCAGAGGCCTATAGAGGAACAAAAAGAATCAAGCGACTGTGTATAAAACAATAAGCAGATGGTACACTTTATTAATTATTTTTCTAGCTGTTTTTCCTTTATCACCAAGTAGAACGTATTAGTTGGGTAAGCAATAACCAGGTGGTACACTAGATATTGGAACCCCCATACATTTATTATCTCTATTCATTCAAAGAACTAACCCGAGCAGGCATTGCAAGACTATTAAGAATCGGTATGAAACTAAGAAAAGTGGGCATCCTCTATAAACATGGATATTGACCAATGGCATATGAGCACACAATCACCCAGGAAGAAAACCACCAAGACAAGCATAAGGTAAAACAGAAATTTATGATACACGGTCTGTAGATAACAATATATATAGCTTCGAGTGCACTGTATACCAGTAGACATGACCATGAGGACAGATTCAAAGCCAAATGGCATGGAAAGGAGTCAAATATATACCATAGAAAAACAAAACTGGGAATGTCAAAAAGACGTAAACAGAGTATACAGCGGCACGGTAAGATAAATAACATGATGTAATAGTGGCTATGATTTGTTTCTGGTAAAACCATCACAGAGAAATAAAATTCACATGAAAATATTTGCTTCCTACAGGCTTACAATGATAGGTGTAACTACTTAAACTCACAATTGGATAAGAAGAATGTATGATAAAGGCTGGAAGATATAAAAGGACAACAAATTTAAACAGAGCCTTTGTTTCCATCATTTTTTCACCTGGAGAAGTGATGCATTGCTACATAAGAACGAAAAGCACAATCTGAGAGGAATCACAAAGCCAACCAGTACATACATCGTTTTAGAAGGACATGAACATATTTTTCTTCATTAGGACTTTTACAATTTATTAGGAGGAATTTGTTTCAGGAGATCCATTTGGCAAGCACAAGTTGATCATGATGCAACAGAGAACATTCACCATGTAAAATAAGATTACCTGAGACTGTTGTGGACCAGCCAAACCATTCAGTGCCTCTGCAAAAGAAAGGTAAGGATTTGACAGAGCAGTTCCAACCTGTGATAAAATAAATACCATTAGTGCTAGATAAACAGGTTAGTGCATGTAGGGGATATAAACAGGAAACAAGTAAACAACCAAAGCACACTAAGCTAGTAGGATCACAAGCAACGCACAAATAATTGAAGGCCAACCAGACAAAGCTGCTCCACTTCAAAAAGGCTACAACTTGCACCGCTACAAATTAGGAGGCTTCATATGCTATTCACCATTACAACGATGATGCGTCGCACGGGCACCAGTGCCTTCACTGGCTCAGATCTGGCACGTGCTTTACATAGGCGAGGAGTGGTAACGGTCCTGCTCCATCAATCATCAGCGTCCCATGAGTAAAACTGAAAGAAACAAATGGCACAAACAGTGTTAATAACAACAATCTACCTCCTTAAGAATTTTCTCGAATATCACGCCAACTTTAGCAGCTGTCTCCATTGGGACTGCAAGGCCGTTCTTATCGAAGAGCGAACAGCTGTAAAGGAACCAATTAACATAATGAGATGTAAGAACATGAAAAAAATATACAAGTATGTGGATTATATCAAAGAAAAATGTATGTTCAAGTGCTGAAATCACCTTTCCAAATCATGGTCATGCAGAACAGAATTGTCGCCACTTGTGTGATATAATCTCAACCCAAGATGGCCAATCAATGGTGCTAAAGAATTCTCATTACTGACACCGTGCAACCTGAAAAAAGTTCAGCAACACCAGCACGAAGTTAGACAGATTACACAGATAAAATCTACCAAGAATTGTTCCAATTAATCGATTTAGGTGAAACTAACCATGAGGCTCCCATGTCGATGGGGCTTCCAAAGGAGTAATCCGTATGAACATGGCCACCAATTTGATCTCTCGACTCAAGGACAGTCACCTGCTCAGGCAGCATGGGCATCATCCAATTAGAGGAACAGCAGACAGATCAAGATTTTGTCAGTACCTCAAAAGAGGAATTGGAGAGGACATGAGCCGCGGCAATCCCTGAGATTCCGCCACCGATCACGATGATAGATGGAGGCGAAGCGCAACGCCTCTCAATGGTTGGAAGCAGAAGGCCTGCAACACATCAATGCACAGCGATTGTTCGTAATCAGCACCCGAATCAAACAGGGATAAAATCTATTATGAGCTTGGCAACGAGATTGCAAATTTGTACTCAATTATGATCGCAATTGAGTGATTAGATCCAAAAAAAATCCTGTTCCGGCCCCCTTCCCATCACCCAAAATCGCCCCTTCACGCAAGATCTAGCAGAAAACGCTGACATTACAGGACAGGAATCGCCGTACCTCCGGTTTTGAAGCTGCTGGGATCCATGGCCGTTTTCTGGAGAAACATGTAAACTAAAACATCCAACAAATGGTTGAATCATGAATATGCAAAGCATATTGCTAACAAGATCCACCATGCAAAAGTTCATCATAAATACTTTTGAAGCTTGTTTTCTGACCATACCAACATAACTGAATATCAAGATGATCAGGGCAAACAAATTATTAACAGAACCATGTATGCTTGTGCGGCTAATCAGGAATCTCTCTAAAACAGATCAGCGAAGATAATTTGCTCCCAGAATCATATGTTCTGATGCAACAAATGAAACATCTATATTAAACAGCCACTAAGAAAACATTTACAAATTGCAGCGGATAAGGATCTTGTTGATGCTCTCAAATGCTCTCTGCCTGATCACAACAACTGCTTTAACCTAGACCAATGATAGTCCTGTATGTCATATAAGGTAAGAAGAGTGAAGCGGATAAGGAATTTTTTTTGTTAAACAAAACATAGTTTACACATATTTCGTCAATTTCTTTATCCAGAACATCAACGAGACACTCAAGATGCTCTACATATTGGCAGCCATCTAATCCAACATCTTGCAACTAAATCCATTGGATTGATAGGTCCTTCAACAATTCCATAGAGGCGAACAAAAAAAATCAACATCAAGCCCCCTTAAGAAGCCAGCTGGCATATGTTTATTTTATAAATAGTAAAACATAAGCATTAGCATTCCTTTAAGCACAAAAATGAATAAAGAGAGGATTGAAACAACTAAAGGAAGAAAGAACCACCTTTTTTTTGTCAAGCCATTCCTTTTCGGCGAACCTTTGTTAGGCAAGCCTTATGGCATCTGTAACCTGAAATTTAGTAAACCTGTGATATATGTGACCCCTATAATTTAGTAAACCAGTGATATCTTATGGCCCTTGAAGATACTGTAACATTTTATAATGGAATATAAGATAACATTGCCAAGAAAGCGTGTAAATAATAAAATCAACATACTTTGAAATGCATAGATATTGTTCACAGCCATATTCTTATACCCGCAAAGTAGCATGAACTTCAGTATCATTAGCACTGCCAAATCTGCAAATAGGAGAACTAATCTCGTAAGAAACTTTTCTTTACACTCTGCCTGTGATATCTTGATGTATGCCATTCCAACTGTGAACCTGTCCAGTTGCTGACGCAAAGTAGCTTCCATTTACGGGATTTACATTCCCATATGCAGTTTACTCATGCCTGTGTATATTTCATCTTGTCTAGACCAATTGCTTAACCCTTCTCCAAAATGAGGATTTTTGATAATACTCTCAATTCTGCTTGGTGATTCTCCTTCAAATGAAAGATTAACAGGCCAAAAGCATCGCAAGAAAAGAACATGATTGCATACTGCACATGTAAGAAAATGAATATATGGATAACTGAGAACGAGTATGAATGCATATTCATGCTGAAATTTGCGAAAATTAACAGACGAAGATTTAGTAAAATCGATGGTTTGCACCAAAATCATTATAATGTAAAGACTATCAGAACTCCTCAATGGCTCACGCATAACATGCAATAAGTTTTCTCTGAATTTTGTTCCTAAAATTACATGATGGCGAACACTGCAGGCCAGCAAGAGAATTGATGAACTACTTGGTATACAACATCTAGTCAAGTGCCTCGAATATTATATCAACGAATAGTCCAAACAAAAGGTTTACCTGACTGAAGAATCGATGGTCTGCACCAAAAACATTATTATAATGTAAAGACTATCAGAACTCCTCAATGGCTGATGCATAACATGCAGTAAGTTTTCTCTGAATTTTGTTCCTAAAATTACATGATGGCGAACACTGCAGGCCAGCAAGAGAATTGATGAACTACTTGGTATACAACATCTAGTCAAGTGCCTCGAATATTCTATCGCTGAATAGTCCAAACAAAAGGTTTACCTGCTTGAAGAATTTCATTGACAAATTCCAAAACTGTAATTTGAGACAAGATCACTGGCCAGGGCAAAGCGCTTAACCAGAATTTCATTAACAAATTCCAAAAACACAAATAGTCAGGACAGTGTCATTGCAACAAAATCCTGTGAGATAGAAATAAAGGTGGAATCACCATAAGAAATCATAAAACATGATACGGCAAATACTGCCCAAACAAATTACAGAGAAAAGAGAAGAAGCAAAGAGTGAGGAGCAACTTGGCAAAATTCTGGAGGAACAAGTCTTCCACTCCTAGAGCTTCTGGAGCCGACGCCCTCGTCCATGAGGTGAGGCGAAGAGGAGAGACGAGCTGCTCCTACCGCCGCCGCCATCTCTCTCTGCCCAGCACCCCTCCTTGGAGCGCCGCCTTCCTCTCCTCCCCCAAGCACTCGTTGGTTACCTCTGCGCCCTCGTTTCCGGATTCACTGCCTCTCCCACGGGGCAGCCTCCATCTCGACCTCGCCTGTGGGATCGAACCGAGCGCTGCCGCCGTCGCCGGGAAGCTCGCCTCCACACCCGTGCAACTCGGATCAAATACCAATGAAATATACCGCAACCGATTCTGCAGCAACGCGATCCAGAATTATGCATTAGTGCATCACATGAAGATAGCAAATCCATCTCTACTCAAATTATATGAAAATAGAAAATAAATGTGGTTTAGACGCTTAGCTATGAGTTCTCATTTACCAGAGCAAAGACATGTTTGTACAAGCTATGGGCTGCCACAAACTCTCATATAACAGAGCAAAGATTTTTATTTTTGTGAGAGAGCAAAGACAGATTAACAATACACAAGACTAAACATACATGGATTGCTTGTATACTAAGTCATAAACAAGTTACTACTTAACTTGATATCTTTGACAGGAACTATCCTCCCCTGTCAGCTTTTTTGCATTTCATCAAACACCTTATAGGCACAGAGAAACAAAACCTGCAGAAACAAAAATGAGAAGCTTTGGATTGGAAAGAGGGAGGGGGCCAGGAAGAAGAGAAGGGTGACTGCTTAACTGAAGCTGAGCTACACCCGGGCGGACGCTCGGCTGCACCCACGAGGATGAAGAGGTGAAAGAGCAGCTGCGCGGAGGAGGAGGCAGACGGCGGGCCAGTGGAGGCGCAGAACCAGGATCCGGCAGTCCCAATACCCGAGACGGCTACCTCATCATCTTCCTCTTCTGCTCACTCGGTGAACGAAGAACGAAGCATAAGTAAACAAGAACACATTTTTTTCTAACAAGATCTGAAGGAAAACCCATACAAAGCACGGCAAACATAATAGGTGAACCCCGAAACACATAGGCAGGCAACCTAGCCGCACCAATGCAGGAGTTCATGGCCTATATTATCAAGAAGTAATAACCCAAGGCAATCTGAGCAGATCTAACCTTGTTGGTTAACGGCATGGTCGAACGAACCAACAAAGAACCTGCACAGGCAGAGAAACATGCAACGCAAAATGTTTCAGCTCACAGGCATTTCATCGAACAGGAGACGGCAGGAAAGATCTTACCACATCTTGCAAGAATATAAGGGAAAGAAACCCCATATTAGCTTATGAAAACCAAATGTGGCCAAGACTGCCGCATCCTCTGCTTAGGCGACATCCAGCAAAGCATAGTGCAGAACTGCAGATTCAGAACATGCAGATCATGTTAAGTTAAATACCCGTATATATGTGCAAATATATCACTTCTAAATTTCACCAGTAAGTCATGACAACAGTTTGGCATTAACAATAGTGTAAAAAAATAGCAGGAAGCATACTCAGGCGACATCCAACCACGTAAGATTAGGTCACACTGTGATTTATTCGAGGAGGCTTACTGTGAATTGTAAGGAAATGAAATAAAAACCAGATACCAAATTGCTGCAGATGCACTCATGGTATAAACTCTGAAACATCAAAGTACTCAATTGATGAAATTAGAAAAACAATACAGTTAGACTCACTTGATATGTTGCAGGTTAGACTCAAATCTGAGACACGCAAAATTGAGGTGTGATTTGACTGTATAGAGATTATGGCCAAACACCGTTGCTTGTTTTTGGAAGAACAAAAAAGGGAAACTATTGCTACAGGAGATAGAATGGAAAAACCTCATCATGGGCATACCTTCAAATAATATATATAATGCTCAGAAACATACGAAAACATTAAGAATAGCAGATGCCCTGACCCACTTGCATCCCTGAATCATATGCAAAAGTACCTTTTATCAGCAAATATGTATGTTCATGGTTATAAAATATAACACACCGGCAATAAGATTGTCTACCACTCCTATGGAGTATTCCTTTTTTTATCATGCTTTGGTCAAGTCTAAATGCTAAAACCAATCTGAACACTATCCTAAAATCAAGAGGTAACATCTCAAATAGTGCAGTTTCTTTAAAATGGATATGGGTTAGAGTATAGTACCCTTTCTTGAAGTATATCATTGGCATCCTTCAGTATGCCTTCCTGCAAAACATTGCCACAAAAAGACACTGGAGAGGGGAATTGCTTTGCTCATCTTTCCACAAGTAAGTTCAAGAAATCTCATTTGTGAACCTTGGTCCTGAGCATCTTAATCTCCCTAGATATGATCTGCATCTGCTCAACAGAAAAGGGCCGATAATTATTTACAACAGAAGAAAGAGTGCAGTATAATATCTCTATTGGACTCCCAATTAGCATAAGAAGGAGACATGGAAAGGCATATTCTAAAATATGTGATATATCATGGCCATTAAAGAATTGAAATCCCATCGATGCAACTACAAAAATGCGAACATCCAACAATTTCATATGTTTCCATTGCAAACTGCTGCGGCAAAGCAACAGTCACTCCGACAGGCGTGAGTAGCAAGAAACCAAATGACAGTCTATATCACAAAGAAGTTGGCCATTCATTTTAGCAGAGAAGTTGGAAATTCATTCATTCATTCATTCTCTGCTTGATCTAGAGGAAGGTTGATTCATTTGTCACATTCAGTAAGTAAGGAAGGTTTGTTCGTTCGTTCAAAATTTATATACAGCCAACCTGACCGCACAAACGCACCAGTTCATGGAATATGTACCAAGACCTAATCAAGCAAGCCAATAGGAAACCTAACCTTGTTGGTAAACAGCACATACATCCAACAAAATCAACAAAGAACCTGCACATGGAAAGGAACATGGAAGAAAAAAATGTCTCAGCTCACACACATTTTATCGAACAGGATTCAGGAGACGAGCAGAAAAGATCTTAGCTCCGAGTGCAAATAACCAACTGATGTGATCGCATACCCGAGCAGCAAGCCACCAACAAAACAAACAAGCCTGTAATCCATCAGATTGCTGAAGAGGTAATGTTCATTCACAAATAACCTAATTTTGCTTTGGTAGGGAAGCAGGCAAGCTTCTGTTGTTGCTGGTTCCGACGACAAGCACAATGAGAGGCAGCTTACCAAATACAATTAACAGCAGCAAAACCTAAAAAATAACAGATGCTTGGATTAGGAAGGCACCATAGCTGCCAGTTGTTTGTACCAAGAATAATGAAACGTCACCTTTCTAAAGTCAGGAAAAGGTAAATAAAAAATAGATTGGTAATGATATATGTGTGTAGTACAGCACAGTATCAAGCAGCATAAAGTTACTGCCACAATTGCCATTCTTTCAGATATGATACTAACCTGGTAACTGAAAGCCAACCGCTGTCTAGTAATGTAGTTAAAAAGTAACTTGAGGACACTAACTCTAAAGTTCATTGCCGGGTTTGACCTATAATAAATCAACAATATAAACATGATTATCCAGAATAAATTTAGATATTCAGAAAATAAATGGAGCAAAGGGCTGCAGCAAACCAGGCACTCATAGAAAGTTAGTATGCATTGAGATAAGGCGTAATCAGTAACTGGTAGTTCAATCCGTAACTACTTGCTGATACAGAAAAGTATCACCAAGCAGACAGGTTAAGGGACATGTTAGTCTATGGGCAAAAGGCTCATATACCAAACCGAAATACAAGATCTGAGATAAAATACTTGATGCGTAAAATTTTGCTAACGAACCAAAGAAAATCTGATTCATCTCTTTATTTATTACTGTAAAACAAAGCAACAACACAGTAGTAGGATGATACAAATCGACACACATGCATGACGGAATGCGCCGTTTGTCTCTGCTCTGCCTCCCTCCTCTCAAACCATCCACCGTGACCTGAACTTGAGAGAGTATAGTCAGCGGTGAAAAAGGTCTGAACTTGAAACAACTAATGTCAGCAAGACCCCAAGGCTTGAAGCTTTGCATATAATAAAAAAACAATTCCCAACTATTTTTGCCCAATCATCCCAAACAAGCACCATGTATTTTAAAGAGAAATTCAGTCCAAGCAGCTTCATTAATCCTTCAGGCGCATAATCAATCACTGTAGTGTTCTAGCCTTAAGAAACTGAAAAAGAAACAATCAAAAACAGAAGTAAAATCATGTGTAGCAGCAGCAAAAGCAAAACTAATCACATTCTGTCATTCTGACCTATCATCTTTTAAATCAAACTACACAAGAATAAAATTATCTAACAGAACATGAACACCATGTATCCTATTCAGAGTGGTACCAAAAAGGAGAGACATCTTCACTGCATATATATGCTAGATAAGCAAAAATCTGAAAGCATCTTAGAGGAAGTCCTCACTAAGAACCTTGGCAGACGTTCATGAAGCTGCGCCTACATTAGCTACATGACCGACAATTACTCAAATCTGTCGTAGTACACAAATAACACAGTTGAACAACAGATAAATAGGAAGAGACATACATGAATTGCAGTCAGATTTACATGCCTGCTGCTCCTCGACACTACAACCCTTCCTCGAGGGCCGACACGATTTGGTCTGCTTGTTTTGTTTACTCCGGCTATTCATTGTTGGTGCTGGATTTTTATTGTCTGCATTGCTACATAAGATGAATATTTGCAACCGTAAATATTTC